>APFE030976888.1:3632-48131 GCA_000404065.3 Pinus taeda | reverse complement strand
AGAATGGAACTTAATTTAATATGGCATTTATACTAGAATAACCTCAATCATAATATAAGATATATGCTGATTGTTTAAGAGTTCCATATTTGATTAAAATTCATTTATTTTGAATGCATTCAAGCCATATTCTCATCTCTACAAAAGATTGCAACAAATAATTGAGATAACTGGCACAATGAGAATACAATTTTGAAAAACTCAAATATAATGACCTATGTTAATAAACACATGTCGTTTACTTAATACCTTTGATGAACAATTGTAGCATTGGACTAGGTCAACACTTAGTAGTGACATTTCTTGCAAAGCCAAATTGAACAAAGGAGTGTTGTAGATCTAAAAAATACATCTAGTTTAATTCCACTTCAAATTTTCATGATTCTTATGTCATGTTCATTATTTATATGCAAAAAATGCACATGGATAGGAATGAAAGGGGCCACCTTGGACAAGTAGTAGCAAGTCAAGATAGAGCTTAAGCAAGGGTTGTTCAACAATATGTTAAAACTTGAGTGAGGGAGAGACAAATGCTTGAATGATGGTCACAAGTTAGGGGCTTATTCTCCATTCAAAATAAGAAAGTAATACTAATTCAAGTCTCTAGGTAATCAATGAAATGAAGGAATCCAAAAAACCAGTTAAAGGACACTCGCTAAGCACACAAAAGCCTATACGTAAAAAAAAAAAAATAAGCTACATGCCTTGGCATTGACGTCTTCACCTTTGAGCATGTAACCTCTTGTGGGTCAATTTCTCCATATTCATGATTACTCTAATTCCAATTACAAGTTTATATCTCCCTTTCATAGTAGTTATCATTCTCTCAAACTTATGGTGAAAATCTCTTATAACTGGTCGAGTTAGTTGGAAAGCCTACACATGCAAGGGTATGGCAGACAAAAATCACGACTTCCCATATAGTCTACAATACTCATGGTGCAAGAGAAAGGGCAACTTACCATTGCCATATATTGGTTCGTGTGCCATAACCTCACGTGGAGGCTATTCATTGCTTACATTAATTCAATAAAACCCTAAGAGAATGAGCCTTCAAATCCAATGAGGTGATGAACAATTCCAATTCATCCCCAACCTAAACATATCACTATGCAAATACGTCACAATTTTCACTACTGTAGCATAAATTTCTAGACTTTAATGCTCCCATTTATCGTTGCAAATTAGGTATAAGGTGACAGGTATATATTCATTAATAATGAGTAATACCATCCAAACCAACTACCATATGTACACACTTAAAACTATATTTATTGTAACTTATAAAATTTTGTTTAATAACAAGTATTAATTATAATTATTTTGAAAAATCATTATACAAAACTAATAAGACAATTATCCATATGACATTATATTATGTAAAAGCAAAAATAAAACATTCAAATCATTATCAAACTATATATTTTAATTTATTTTTTTATTAATATTAAATTACTTATTATATCTTATATTATATATATTTTAATAATATTAAAAAATAAATATTTATTTTTCAAAATAAAACATTATAATTTCCATTAAACAAATCAATTTAGGGCTAATAAATTTCTTTATTTGATAAAATTAAATTCTACCATTCTCATCGGTCCTCTGATCCTTAATTGACAATTCCACACGTTTGGTTTTATCCATTTTAACATCAAGGGTTTAAACGACCAACATTTTGTTGACAGGAAAACTGTCAGCCATGGCGACGATGGTTGGACGCCCGCCCTCGATGCCACAGGTTCGATCCCTCTTTCGCTCGCTATTACGCACTGCTAGCAGGTTCCCCGATTACAACATACGAGAGTATGTCAAGAGACGGACAGCCGAGGGCTTCAAACAAAATCAACTACTGACGGATCGAACGGCTATTGTTCTTGCATTCCTCGATGGCAAATCCCAGCTAGAGCTCACAACAAGACAGGCTATGGTGTATTCTCTTTACGCCCCAACGGTCAAAAGCATCATGGATCGTGTAACCACAAAACCCTAATTGTCTGTGATGTATTGCATCACAAAACCGTACGATTTTCACTGTAGGAAAAACACAATTATGGAATTGATTATTGTTATAGCATATTAATCTTAAGGTGTGCCCTGAATTATAGGGTTGGTTTATAGGTTTTTATTGGAAATGCTGAAATTGTAGGGATGGTTGTTTTTTGCTTGAAATTTTTTGGGGGTTTTACGGTTGTGGCGAAATCACTCTGTGATTGATGGGGTTTTGCAGCGATAATGCTAATGATGGGTTTTTAGGGTTGTAAAGGTTTTAATTTATTTTGAATAAGTTCACTTGGAAATTTCGTAGTAGATGGAAGAGGCTACTCATAAAGGGGAACGGTTTTAATCGATGATCATTAGGACCCTTATACTGGTGCTCAGATCAAAATATGATGAACATGTTCATTTCTTGCACTCGTACGAGTTATAAATAACATTACAGTATTCACAATGAAAAATAACTTTTGCAGAATGTCGTATTAAATCTTGAGGATTTAGAATGGTACCCATTATTTCAGGATTTCTAGGGTTTTTGTTTGGTTCATGAAGGTATACATATTGAAATGCGATGCCTCTGAGTGCACTGCGTTTTATAAGGTAGAGTATTATGAGAGCAAAATGTTTACATGAATTGGGAATGTTAATGTGATGCCTGGATTGAATTGTCATTTTAATGTCTTTTTTTTCCTTGTTAGATGAATGCTAAAGTTTGAAGCTGTCTAGGAACTACAGCGATTTTGACATCGTTCAGTTTAAAAGATTGGTTTTATAATTTTCAGATGCAGTGTTTAAAAAATAAGGCAACTCAGATATCAGAAATTACTGTCAAGGATAACTATGATCCCGTAGAATTGGCTTCATGGTTTTAAGGTTTCTTATAATGGTGAGGATTTTAGGACTATGCCCTAGTTCAAGTCAGCAACTGAGATATTATAAAACATTGATGGTTTTGTATCTCCACGGATACAGGGGAAGGTTATATTTTGGAGTAAAACTTCAGGAACTACAATGATAATTTTTGGTTCAGCATCCTTGCTGGCATCAAGAAACAAAGTTTAACGGAAATTCGTGTCATGCATTATCTCCAAAATAAGGCAACTCAGATATCTCTGATCCTGTAGAATTGAATTCGTGGTCATGAGGTTCCTCAGAATGGTGAGGATGTTAGAACAAGGCACTAAATTTAAATCAACGACCGACAGATTGTAAATCATTGATGGCCTGGTATCTCCACATATAAAGGGGAGATGTATCTTTGGAATAAAACCTCAGGACTATGATAATTTTGATCAGCATCCTTCTTACTGATCAAGAAACAAAGATAAAATGAAATTGATTATCATATCAATAGATGAAATTGACTATCATATCAATAGTGTAATTTTGAAAGTTTGCATGTAAAAGATAATTATAAATTTATTCGTTGAAAAAGCTGTTGACTGTAAGAGGGAAGCCAGATTAACTTATTTCTACGCAGCTTGTAAATAGCATGGACAGTTATGAGAAACTTGCAAAATGTAACGGTCTTCTAGGGACCGTGCACTATGAGAATTGATGAAATTTTCTCTTGAATATCAAAAACACGATCCAGGGACTTGTATTCTTCAACTATTATCAGGGACATTATTTCGAGAGTAATTCTCATTAAAATTATGATGTGAAGATTAACTCCAGAGTGTTAATATTGCATATTGGTTTTTCACATTTACATCATTATTATTATTTAAAGAAATATGGGGAAAATTATCATAATTCAGTTGTCAAATAAGTTATGGACAACATTGGATACTATCTGTAAATACAAACTAATTCTTCACTATCTAAGTAACCTGACACGGGGATCCCGTATTAGTAGGATACGGGGAGATTCGAGGGGATTCCGTATGTGTAGGATACGGGGAGGATTCGGTATTCGTAGGATATGGGGAGATTCGAGTGTCGGATTCGGACACGTTGACCCCAAAACAGAACAAGTTGGAACAAGTAGGATTCGTTTTATATATAATATATATTATATATATTAAAAATTAGATATTTCTTACACAAATTCTCATTAATGATACAAATTCATTGATTTCAAACATAGATCTTCATCTAGATGTTAGTTTTACTGTTTACAAAGTAAGTTAGCAACATTATAGCATGCATAGTAGATACAAAATTCAAATACATGTCACATAAATTATGATTCATAAATGAAAAACAACTTACAAGATAGTAAGATAAAGATGTAGTTTTCTCATTAAGTCATCAAATCAAAATGTGTTACATAGGTAGTGCAATGCCAATGGCAAATAGAATAGAAATAGAAAATATAAAACAACTACAGGTATACAAGCCTCAAAGCAATAGGTAGCCCATGACTCATGAGTTATCAATCCTCATAGTCATCATCCTCAAAGCAATAGGTAGCCCATGACTCATGAGTTATCAATCCTCATAGTCATCATCAGAATCAACATCAATATCCTCATCTCCTGGTGCTTGAATCTCCTTGTTGAATGCTCCAAACCCTTAGCTCTCTGTCCACAGCTCAGTATTGGCAAAAACGAATGAGAGAAATGGTAAATAATGAAAAGAACAGCGTTGCTTTTTATGCCGCGGGTTTCACTTTTTTGGGACACGATGTGTTCTAACAGGACACAACTGGGATTCGATCATGTCCCATTTTTGGATTCGAATTCCCATCGAATCGTGTCGGATTCGTGGGATTCATACAGGATTCATACATGTGGCCTGTTTTGGACGAATCCGGTTTCAGAGGTCACTATTATTCAAGAAAACCATACCACCTAGAATTATGTGCAAATTGATTCATCACTTTTATTCAAGAAAAACATACCACCTAGAATTATTTGTTGGTTGTTTGTTATGGTTTTGCTAAATGCCTTAAGGTCTTGGGTTGTTAACCTACATTTGAGGAAGACAACCCCTTAACCAAACAAAGCAGTTTTAGATCATCTTCCAAAATCATTCTCTTATAAATTATATTGAATATTTGAATATTTAGCTATGAGGAAGTTTTCCATCATTTTGAATTTATAAATTTGTGTTGTATTTCATTTTTATCAATAAATGTTCTCTTTTTTTTCATTTTTTTTGAAATTATTGTTTAACGGATTATTACACCTAACTATTAAAGTAAATACTAATTTTAAATAAGTAATTAGATATTAAATAAAAAGTAATAACAAAATCACTTCCAACTTCTAATTTATTTTATGTTTTTATGATTTATTTCACTCTAATGTATTTCTTGATCTATCCCACATTTATAAAATGAATTGAATCAACTAATTTGCAATCCTTTATAAAAAGGTTCAAGTTCTCATTATCAACCTTCGTTTTCTTTATATGTTTATATTATTGTTACACTATTTTGAATTATAAAAACTATCACATCTACCTAGAGCAAGAGAAATATTTTACGTCTTTCCTCTTCTGTTATGGTATGAAATATTAACGGTGTATCGTTTCTTTATTCCCTCAAGGTTTAGGTGGTTTGTTTGTTTGCTTTGGTTTCTTCTTTCGTTGTCTATTTTGTTTGTTGATATCTTTGTTGTCTTTGGTTAATATTTTTGTTTGGTCTTATTGATGGAAGAAAGACCATACCTCTTTTCTTAGTGAAGACCATACCTTTCTTCTTAGTGATGTCAAAAGGGCTTGCTCATTAAAAATAGTTTAAAAATAAATGTTCTCAAAGGGGTTTGCTTATTCAAAATAGTTTAAAAATTGTTGTTGTGAGAAAAAATATTTGACATTAAGTGAAATCTCATCTAAATATATATTAGACTGTATCTATAGTAAAAAAAAACTAATAGTCTTATGGCTGTCATGTAGAGTGTTCTAATATTGACTTGTTAACACAATATGTTCATGTTATATTGAAAGGAAGTCTCCAGAAGGATTATGTATTTTTTCAATCTGCCCAATGGCCCCATACATATAGCTAGAAAACACAAATAGAAATACATATTTTCAAGGCTTAAATTGAAGACTAAGTAGGACTTTAGTAGCATTTGCAACTTGTGAGCTTCCTGTGAACTCCTACTTGCAAAGGAGACTCTGTTGCAATTGAAAAGTTGCTTTTGAAATTTGATTAGCCAGAGTTAAATATTTAATATACATGAGAAACATTAATTTCTTTAAATTTTTGCGTCACTAGAAAGTCTTGTATCATAGCAAGTTCTAAAGCCAATTTATCAATTTTGCACTTACTATTTGCCCAGTCCATCACTTATTCTCCAAAGAATTGTAATTTCCTTTAACCTTTCTTATTATAGTGATTATAGTTTTAGATGGAGCCACAATACAAAGAGCTTAGCCCTATTATTAATACCTTGTCCTACAACCAACACCAAATTGAAATGGTGACATTGATTAAGACAATGCAAAACACTAACTTCTCACAATCTTAGGGCGAACTTCATTAAGAAGCCCCAAGCTTGATCATAGTTTTTTTTTTTTTTTTGGACACTAATGAGTAGTTTTGACATTAATTATGTGCTCGAACACAACAAAATGCCTAGGAAATGTTTACATTGATTTCCAAACTTCAGGTTCTTCAAAAAAGAACAAGAGGGAAGTTCCAAAATTTTGATCTAGGAAATTACTACTGACAAACATTCTACCTACCAAATGAAAACTATAAGCTTTGTAAAATTGACTAGACAAAACAACAACTTTATAATATGATATCATAGTTCATGGGGGCGTGGCGGGGCAGATCATCAACCAGAGGCATGTTAAGATCAATTGACAATTTTCCATTATAGCATCTAAAAGAATTGCTTGCTATGTTGTGTTGTTCACTGCTTGTCCTCTACAATTGTAGCTCTTCCAATTGGCAACGCGAGACTTTGATTTCATCTTCTTGTTGATTCACTTGGGCTTTGAGCATTTGCAGTTCCTTAGCCTAAAAGAAGATTGAATTAGATTGTTGATGAATTTTCCATTGGAGGTCTAGGTACTCAACGTGATTATCGACACGGAGTGGCAGACACTGATTGCAGGCAATAATGCCACCTGAAGCAGTTGCAGGGTTCAATCTATGCGCTATAAGAGACTTGCTAGAGGAGAGGAGGCAAAGATTGAGGAGTGCCAAGAGCCATATGGGTTTGGAGCTTGAACCAGGGGAGTAAGAAGGAGATGAGAAACTAACAGGTGAAGGGGTGCTTAGAGAGTCGAATGGTGAAGAGGGAGGGAGGAACAAGGAGCTCAAGGTATAGGTAATTCAACGAATAGGAAGGAGAAAAGGGAGCGGGCAACTAGAAGAACTGAAAAAGAAGTTGTTAGCATCATGTTTGCACCTTTCCCTAAAGGTCTAAAGGGTATTTTTATTAGTTCATTATGTAAAGTCATGGTTATGTAAAGGGCCTAATGTTTTTTTACGTAAATTGCTATATAAGTCTAGAGACATGTCTAATTAAGTCTTTGCACCTAACCATAAGCTTATCCTAAGTTTTTTGCAGCGCAATTAGCTTATTGCAAGCCTACAATTGGCGCTCCAAAATATTTTTGTGGCTCTCACCGAAAAATATAAAATTTAGGTTTTCAAGCTGCCAACTCCATTATTTTAAGTACCCAAGAATTTTTCCACAAAACCTTATCCCTTTTCATCCATGATGTGACAACTAGCAACATTTTAGAGCCCGGGAGAGATATTTAAAATCAAACCCTAATTTTCTTTGTTTACCCTAAAACGGTGATTTCGAGCAAACCTAGAATTTTGTTTACAGTGCTTAGGAAGGTTCTTGAGCGGTTTGCACGCCCGACTAGGGTAATTCAAGGATGGGAAAGGTGTTTGCAGCATCAGAGTCTTTGCAAGATGGGTCGATCAGGTCATGTGAAGTGATTCAAGCCTGATGGGATGTATTTTGAAGTGTATCCAGAATGTTGGCTCTGTTCCAAAGGAGAGGGCAAATTAAAGTTTATGTCAAAACCCTGGCTAAGGAAATAAAGGGAGAGCCTAGTCATATCCCTGTTGAAAAGCATATTGAAAACACTGTAAAGGAACCAACGGTTAGGGTCCATGAGAGGAGAACAAGAAGCCAACAAAAATTGGTGGTAGAAGAAGAGGAAGCAAAACAGAGAGCAACACAAAGCAAAAATGGCAAACAAAAGATAGAAACAGAGGATGAGGAAGCTGAGATAGAACCTAGGGTTTATGGCAAAAGACCTCACACTCACCCTACTAACAAGCTAAGACTAAATTTTAAGGTTAAAATGAACCCTAAGTTGAAAGAAACAATGATTATTGATGCAGAGGAGGAGACTGTGCAAACTTCAAAGAGTAGAAAGAAACTGAGGAAAACATAGCATGTTGACAGAAAGAAGGAAAAAACCCTAAAGGTTGCCATAGTCACACAGGAACCCACTAGAAGGGTGACAAGGAGTCAAAACAAATTAGAACTCCTTGCTCAGGGTGCAGAAGTCATGGAGCAATGATCAACTTACTTCATGGGGTAAAGAAATACACAAACCCTAGTTTTGTTGCACAAACCCTAATGGTTTCTCAACATTTTGACCTACTCAGTTTAATATTTTTTTACAATAAATTAATTTTGATATGTTGTGGTAATACATCAGAGGTTTTTGTGGTTGAGGGAGTACATGTCAACATGAGGAAAGAAATCCTATAATGCAGCAGTGACCTTGTCCTTGTTCCAGGATACTAGCAGGATATACGCACATCAGTTCTACAAATGTGTTTTGACCAAGATATGTGCCAAATAGAAATATGAGTAGCTAAGATGATAGGGTTATGATTATTTTTGTTTTTTAAACTTTCAGATTATTTACATATCTTGTAATTATTGCTACCAAATTTTGAAGAGCGTATCTCTATTGTATTTTTCTTATATATTACATGATAAATATGGAAAAATTGTTGGTTTTTGAAAGAAGAATAGCCATTGTTTGTGTGTTGAAAGCTTTATCAGTCTACAGTGTCGCGGCATTAGTAGACTTTGACTAGTGATATAAAGATTCATTGATAGTATGCCTTAGTATGTATTCTTTGTATGTTTCAATGTTTCCTTCTTTGTAATCTCATTTGAATGTATGGTCTTCTAAGTATTTGAATAAGATTAATTGATTCAGAATTCATCTATGATTTGATGCTCTGAGTTAAGATATTCAAGTATTCCCATTTTGATCTTCTAAAGCTACTCTATGATTCATTTTATATGCCCTACTGTAATGGATTGTTCCCCTATATTCTCCCTCCAGCTATAACAATGACAAAGGTCTAGGATGTGCTATCTATCTTTCCTTTATCAATCCTGATCAGACAACCAGTGTCTTGGTGAAGTGACATAAACCCTAGCTGCTTGACTCCATTGCCCAATGGACTATCTCTCTCAGGCCCAACCAAACCCTACATCTACAACACACAACTGAAGATCTAGCCAGTATGTAAAAGTACAGTTAGTTGTTGATTCAGTGATTACACTGTCAGGGAGAGCCCTCTCTGGATTGAAAGGGATAGCCTTCAATTTGCAAGATTGGCTTCCAAAGGTTACGTTAGGAATTTCTCTCTCACAACCAAGAGGACATTTCTAAGTGATAACATCTTGGCGACCATACTGGTGATATGAAAGTTACATCTTCCCAAAAGTTTCTTTAATGATCGGATCTACTTTTTGAGGGAAAACAGAAGGTTAAAAAACAAGATTGGTTGTTCAATTTAACTCCATTATCAAACGATCTAGAATTCGAAACACGAATGGTGACTCCACTGTCTGATGAATCCAAAGCATAATTGTTGATCTAGTTTCCTAATTAATCAATATGACAAGGTATGCTCTGATGAACTGTGCATATATACCAGGTTTTCTAAATCGTATTCCTCACATAACTTATCCGCCAAGATTCAGGGATCAAGAGGGAGATGATGTTGCTCTTCATTTGGTTAAATTTCATATCCATGCACAAAAGCTATGGGATGAAATACATGAGGATTCTTTGATGAAGATATTCATGGTCTCTCTGGAGGGAAATGCAAAGTCCTAGTATGAAAAGTTGCCACGTGCTAGTCTTTATTCTCTTGAAGATTTCCATGTAGTTTTCTACAAGCATTATAAAGAATCCAACCTGTCTTTATTACTGGTTGAAAAATGTTGTGAACATGTTGAAAATTTCATTCAACACCTTCAAAGTTTGTATTGTGATAAGGAGCTAATGGATGAGGAAATTCAAGGAACCCTTTTTGAATATTCTTCTCAACAGGAAATAGTAGAGACTAGTTGTTGTGATAATTGAGACAATTTTCAGTAGATTAGAGCTTCTCCTTTGACTGAAAATGAAATAGATCAAATTCTTGGTGTAGATAGTCATGTTTCATCCCCTGAAATTGATGAAAATATGCAACAGGTTTGCCAAATTTTATGTGACCAAGAGTATGAGGATAGTCAAATAGTTACCTCTTCAAATTAATCTTTTCTTGAGTTGTCTCATGATGAAATTACTGAAAATCAGAATTATGAAAGTGCTCATATTGGTGTTTTCTCACATTCGCAAGAGAATAATGTACAAGAACTTATATCTCTTCATTCATCTGAAAGTCAAATTGACGGTTTTCAAACAAATTTACTGAAGGTTAATGAGGTAAGATCAAAATTGTTTGATGAGCAAGAGAGTGTTTTTAATGCACATGATGTGGTTGTCATATTTGAACCTATTCTAGATGGTATAGAGTCTTTTTTTGATGAGAATGATGAACATTCTATTGCCATTTTTTTTTTTAAATGATGTTGAGAAACAAGGTATAGAGAAAGAACAACCAATGATTGTAGGTGAAATTTGTTCTATTGTGTTTGTTCATCAAAAAGAGGTGAATTTGCATGTTTTCGATGATCCTTTGGCCAGTGTATTGCAAACATTAGTGAAGGTGGGGTTTGCTTTGCTCATAAGCTCAAGTTTTGGATTCAATTTCGTTTTGAGTTGTCATCCTTTATATTTCTCTATCTGCTTACGGAAGGTGTGAGCATAATTCTAGTGAGTGGCCATCTCCTTACTTGGTTACACTGGAAATTCTATATCACTTGATTGGGCAGACTTTTAGCAAGTTAGTGTAGATAGAGGTGTGCAAAAAGCTTGTCAGGGCAAGCATGTGCTAGAGCATCTTTTCACCAGTTTGGTTTTTAGTTTTCAATCAGTGTTTTTAATAAGGATTGGACTCATTTAGATTGCAGGTCACGGTTTGCAAGTTGCAATTTGATTTCAGTTGCAAGTTGGGATATTAGTCTTTGTGTTTGGAGCATCCCAATGGATCGGGAACATGGCCTACTTGTTTTGTACTGCCTCTTCGGGAGATAATATCCCCATTGGAGCCAGTTGTTAGCATCAAGTTTGCAGCTTTCCTTAAAGGTCCAAAGGCTGTTTTTACAATTCATTATGTAAAGTCGTGGTTATGTAAAGGGCCTATATTTTTTTTCTATGTAAATTGCTATATAAGCATAGGGACATGTCTAATTAAGTCTTTTCACCTAACCCTAAGATTATCCTAAGTTTTTCGCAGCGCAATTAGCCTATCGCAACCCTATAGTTGGCGCTACGAAATATTTTCATAGTGCTCACCGAAAAATTTAAAAAATAGGTTTTCGAGTTGCCAACTCCATTATTTTAAGTGCCCAAGCATTTTTCCACAAATCCCCGTCCCTTTTCATCCATGATGTGACAACTAGCACCATTTTGAACTTGTCCATGCAAAAAATCTACATCTGAATTGACAAGATAACATAAGGAGAGGTACCTTCGAAAGATTGACGAGCCAAAATTAACATGAATATTCCTGTGAAGCTTAGAACCACCATTTCTCAGAGTATGGAACACTAAAAGTGCTCGAACCTGTAGAGGGGTCCATCACTCTCCAAATAGGCCAACTATTTCGTTGAGAATGAGCCCTGAATTTCCCCTCTGAACCTCCTGAGAGACCAAATACAGACTAGAGGAGGAGAAATCACATCTCCTAGCTAGGTGGAAGATAATTTTGGTTTTGTAATCGAGCAAGAGCATCCACAGAGCCCTAATTCTATCCTTGTAATTCAAGTCCTCATTCACTAAATAGAATTGGCACCTCTTGCTATCAACTAGTGTGACCCCTTGGCAATTACCATAACAAGCAATGGAAACTTCTTGAACTAGAATTACCCCCCATCACAAAGAAGATTTATCATGATCCCCATAGAAGCATAGGCTTCCTATAATCTGGAAAGGAATCTCCCAAACACAATCCATAGATTTGAATGCAAGACACAAGAGCTCGCACACAACATGGATCTCTTCAACATTGAAGTCCTTAATGCCCACCACCTTGAAGCCATCAATAAAACATCTACGAGGGCGAAAAAAAAGCTGCAGAATTGTTCAGAGAATGAGCTTGCCACATTGAGCTCTGAAAGGGGCAAAAATATGCATGGTAAGCTTTCTCTCCATCTTCCACCACATCCATATAGATAGGCCCACAAACCATTTCATAAACCTTATAATTTCCAACGTAAGGGAAAGAGGGGGATTTAAGGTTGTTTGTGTTGATACCTATATGGTTTGCCTTTCCCTTTGTAACATACCCATAGGCTCTAACAATTATAAAATGAGAAGAAATTTGGAAGAAATAATTCATAGAATAGATTTCCATCCTAACATATAATTAATGGCGGTCTGTCTTGCTTCTAGAAGACAAGATTGATTTTCATGTGGATCTGATTCCTTATTTTGACTTCTCAAGATGTGATAGAAGGACTTATGATGAAAATAGTCCAAAATAGTTTGAATTTTGAGGGAAGAAGGTCGAGGTGATTATTCTTAGGAAGAAAGCCTCTTTGTAAATGTTGAATGGTGAGAAGGGAATCTCGCAAGATTACTATCTTAGAGATATTCCTTTCTTTAGCCAAGACAAGCCCAAGCAGGAGCCCATGCATTTTAGATAGATTGTTTGTCCACTTAGCAAGTCCCCATAAATATTTAACATCTTGGTTTCCCTCAAGATTGAAGAAAATCCCTACCCCTCATGCCACCCTTGGATTCTTTTTTGAGGCTCCATTAAAGAAAATGATCCAATAATTCATGAGTTCTTCCAATATACAAATTCAACATCTGAGAATAGAAGCTTCTAGGGCGCCCCAGAGGAACATTGAGTGGGAAAAGAAGAGGGGAGTGGTCCCAAAGAGTCTAGCAGAGAATCCAACCACAGGTGTTATTGTCAATCCAAGTGGGGATCACGATCTGTTAGCTTTGTTTATGTTGTATTCCACACAAAGGAGAGAGCCTTTAGGGCCTCTGATTTTGAAGGATTAGGGATATTTTTAAAGATATAGTTGTTTTGGGACAATCATATACGCCAACAAATATATTTCAAAAGAGAGATCCAAATCCATTTGAAGAGAGGCTTCCTTGAGAAAGAACTTGAATATCGTTTATTCCAAACCTATAGAGCATAGGAACAAGACAAGAAGAGTTGATGGATCAATTCTTCATGCTAGTTACAAAGGGAGAACTGCGAAGGACCTTGGATGCCTCTTTTTCTGAGGTTCTTAGAAGTCTGAATTTTCTTATGGATGAGGAGCCAACATAAGGTATTGACTTTGGGGATGGCATTTTTATGCCACAATTTTTCCCAAAGAAAGGATTTGGGGGGGGCCTGCATAGATAAAAGAAGGATTTAGGGGGGCCTGATAATTATCTCAGTTAAGCTCTTCTACTATGAACATTCAAGAAGTCCTGATGATGGATCCCTGTTGGGATTTGAAACATTGACGAAAAATGGTTTTAACTGTGGGTTCTCCGGTAACTAAGTCAAAAGATATAAGCCACAGACGCCTAAAATCCAGAATCATTTCCCTATACGGAGGGGATACATGGAGTGAAATCATTTTACTCAAAAAATTTAGAGTGAAGATAGCAAGAAGAGCTGCAGACCTTCATTTTTCTTTAAAACTGTCGTGACAATAATCTCATTAATCATAGATTACATAGCAAATATCCTTAAATCAACTCACCTCATAACTATTTAATTCTCTCAGTTAAGCTCTTCACTTGATGATGGATCCCTGTTGGGATTTGAAACATTGACGAAAAATGGTTTCACTGTGGGTTCTTCGATAACTAAGTCAAAAAATGCATACAAGTATTTATCAAGTGCGTGTAATAAATGAACAGAATAAAATTAAGGCATATCATTCAACCACGGATTCAAGAACAGATGCACCGAATAAACTTCTCTTTATTATTATTCATTTTCAAGTACAATCCCACTCATAGACCTGACTCCGCCCTGCGCACTCAGCTGCAGGGGTCCGCGCTCTCAGCTGCGGGCTTTAATAGGCCTCTACGCACTCAACTGCAGGGGTCCACGCTCTCAGCTGCGGGCTTTAATAGGCCTCTACGCACTCAACTGCAAAGCCTCTTCCTACTATTACGATCCAATACACTTCAGCTTCCCCCCAATGCTCTAACCATGGCTTCGCATCTATCTATTACTTTCTTTTTCCAAAAACTAACTGTCTTTACACTTAGAGCCTTGCTCTATTTATACAATCCCATGGTCCACAGACCGTGGGTAGGTTGACACAACTTATTATTTTACAATTTTTAGGGCGAACAACCCTATGACTCATCCTACAATTTCGCGCTCTACGCCCGCACTTCGCGGAGTCTTACAATACAATTGACCAAAACTTGGGCTTTAAGCGCCAAAACCTGCTGCTGGGGATCCCATGCCCAATAGGCCCTCAACACAATCATTGTGACTCATCCCAAGTCACTTTGTTGGTGTGTCGATCTTGCCACGGAGCCCCTCCAACTGTGCCAATGCTGCACGAAGGTCTGCAGCGCACTATTCTGTCGTCTGCTGGATCTGCTCCATTTCTGCTTCTGAATCATTTGCGTCTGACTCGATTCTTTTCTTTGGTACCGACTTCTAGTGCTTGTGTTTATAGTCCCGCACCCCTGTCTGGATTCTCGGGTCGTGAAGACTATACTTCGGTTGGTTAGTCAGATAGTCGGCCTACCCGTGTAGGGCTTCAGGCGACTGCCGTTTACTTTTCTTGGGAAGAGTTCTCCATTAAGTTTGACTAGTTGAGCCACGCCTTCGTTTGTGACCTCTTTTACCACATATGGTCCTAACTAGTGCATTCTGAATTTTCTGGGAAATTTATCAAACTTGCTATCATACAGCAGCACTAAATCATTTACCTTGAAGGTGTGCAACTTGATATGGCAGTCGTGCCAGGCTTTCTCACGCTACTTTTGTACCTGATGGTGAAATCTGGCCAAAAATCGTTCTTCCTCGAGTTCTTCTAATTGTGCGAACCTTTCTTCCAAAGATTCACGGTTTGTCATGCCTGTGAGCATTGCTATTCGCAGACTAGGTACGATGTATTCCATCGGCATGACTGCGTCCGTTCCATAGACCAATCGGAATGGTGTCTGTCCCGTCAATTTCTTGCACGTTGTCCTGTACGCCCATAACACAATGGGTATGCGCAGGTCCCAGTGGTTTCACTACGCGTTACATATTTTGGTCAACGTATTCTCTAGTATTTTATTGAATGCTTCTACTATTCCATTAGCCTGTGGGTGGTATGGTGTACTTTTCTGGTGATAAAACTGGAACTCTTCTATGAATGCGTTGATGGTTTCATTCGAGAAATGTGTTCCGCAATCGCTCATTAAGATTTTCGGGAAGGCAAATCATGTCAACATGTTTTCGAACAAAAACTTTGCAGTCATGGGAGCCATGCAGTCCTTGACCTGTTGTGCTTTCGCCCATCATGTTAGGTACTCCGTTGCGGTGATGATGTAGCGTGCACCCGTCTTTCCCTGAGGTTTGATTGGGCCTACAAAGTCGATTGCCCATTTCTCAAATGGATGCAGTGTCATTTGGGGATTTAACGACATCTCGTCCCTTCGTGATGGTTTTCCCATCCTTTGACATATATCGTAGGCCTTACAATGCGCTTTTGAATCCTGGTGCAGGGTCGACCACCATAACCCTGCGCGAAGAATCTTTTGTCAAGTCACACATCCTGCATAGTTTCCTCCTGTAGCACCCCGATGTGCTTCCGCTAGGATCTAACCTCACTCAAATTTAGGTACGTATCGGCGCAATATCTCATCATTGCCCATCTTGTAGAGGTGCCCTGCGATGACAGAAAAGTCTGTCGCGCACACCACCAATTCCTTCTTCTGTTGGATTGAGTACTCCTTCAACACAGTCCTTGTTGTTAGAAAATGGATTGTATCTTCGAAGTGTCCATCTGCGATGCGTGCTGCAAAGCTCTGTGCATCCGGTAATCCCTCCTCCAAATTCGTTGGTTCCTCGCCTGTCTCAATTCGTGACAAGTGGTCTGGTCTTTCGTTTAAGCATTTCAGCTTGACTATGACCTTAAAATCATATTCTTTTAACAGTAAGAGCCATCTGCATATGCGCCCCCCCAACACAGGCTTTTTCACCAAGTATTTCAACGCAAAATGGTTGGTATACATCTTAAAATGTCCTCCAAGTAAATAGTATAGATATTTTTGGATCGCGTACACCATTGCTAACCCCTCGCATTCGATGGTAGAGTAGTTCTTTTCTGCTTTGGACAATCTTCGACTCGCAAATGTGATCGGGTGATCCACACCCTCCGCGCCCTCCTTTGTGAGTACGGATCCCAATGCGATATATGACACATCAACATGTACATGAAATTCCACGTCCCATTTCGGGAAGACCAAAATTAGCGCGAAGGCCAGTTCCCCTTTAGGACATCCAAACTCTTCATGCAATCATCATTCCAGCAGTATGTCACATCTTTTTTTAGTAGCTTTTCCATTGGCGCGGTTATTTGAGCTCAACTCTTGATAAACTTCCTAGAGTATCCAATGTGCCCCAAAGTAGCGCGTAACTATTTGACACTACATGGTGCTTCTAGATTCAGAATAACAACAATCTTCACAAGGTCCACCATCAGGCCTTGTTTGCAGACCACATGGCCTAGTAGGTTTCCAAAGGGAACGAGGAAGGTGCACTTTTTAAGGTTCAACGCAATTTAGTGTCTGTGGCAAGTATCTAACATCAACCGTAAGCTTGCTACATGGTGCTTAACTAATCGAAAGACAGTCCAATCGTCCAAATAGACCTCTAGGAATTTGTGGATGTATTCTTTGAACTCTGCCACCACTATGCGCGAGAATATTACTAGTGCGTTCTTCATTCCAAAGGGCATAATGGTGTACTGAAAGCAACCCCATTTTGTTATGAAGGTTGTTTTTTTCTCTTATCTTCTAGCGCGATCTTGATCTGATGGGACCCTAAGAAGCCATTCGTGAATGAGTAAGCTTCCTGACTACCAACATTCTCCAATACTTCATCTGTGAATGGTGTCGGGAATGGATCGTGAACACATGTGTCGTTGAGCTTCCTAAGGTCCATGCATATTCTTATTTCGCCTTTCTGCTTTTTCTCCTGTAATACCATAGGACTCACCCAATTGGATTCTTCCACTGCTTCAATAATTCTGGCTGCGAGCATTTTGTCTAATTAGTCGCGGACCTTTTCTTTATACTTTGGGTTCAAGTAGTAAGGCCGTTGCTTAACTGACTTCACATCCGGTTTCAGGGTGATCTTCATCATCCCTAAGTCGCCAATGATCCCTTTGAAGTCTGTGATTTTGGTCGGGAACAAGTCTTGGTATTCGCAGAGTAACTCAGCGACCTTATCTACCATAGCATCGTCCCAATAGTCTCCCAAAGTCACATACTTCGGCTCCACTTCTGTGCCAATGTTTACCTGCTTTGTTTTTAGCGGCGCGGTGATGTCAAGATCCTCAATTGATGGTCCTCGAACCTCGCGAAAACCTTCGGTTTCTGGAATATCAATATTTCGGCGGTCGTCATTATCCTCCTCCACCTGCACATTATAACATTCTAGGGCACTGCGTAACTAGGTTGCCCATACTGGTTGCGGCATTTTCCAATGGCTCTTGTGGTATTATGAAGATGGCGGGTTTCACTGCTTGCAGCGCATCGTCAACAGTATCCGACCACTGGTCTTCAAGTGTGAATGTTAAAAAAAATCCCTCGCACAAGACATCCCATTCGCCCGTACCATGTCGAATTTCTGTCTCAGTATACCAGTTCATGGGTATGACATCCAAGGTATGGTAGAATAAGTGTACCCATTTGGGCTGTGGTTCTTCCCCATAGACCTTGGTCCATTTCGTGAGGTGCATATGCGGGTCATCTCGTGCATCATATTTGTCTTCTAACCGCAGTTGCGACTTTCCAAACCGTAGGCGCATTATCCTTTTGCATCCACGCCAATCCTCGAAATTTCCTTGATGTGTAACCCACCATCATGCGGGTGTTGCGCACAGTGCTCATTTCAATGCATCAAACTACTGTTGTTCCGGTACTGCGCTTCCAAATTTTCTCTAGAATTCATCCACTATTGTCAATCCATCATATGTCGGCAGCTCTCGTGCCTCTGTTGTCACGCAACGCAGTGATCTAATCATTATGTTGCAATTCAGCGTTGTCACTTCATGCAACCAATTCTGCCAGCGCTCTACTTATTCGTCTGAATTCGAACTGCAGGAGGTTTTGCGCTCCCACGAGATCCTCCCATTTGCCGTCAGATTCACCCAATCCTGGTCTCGTGCTGTTATTTTGTAAATACAATCAAGATCATCGCCGCGCATTGGTTCAGTGTAGCGCGCTCCTTCGGTTAGGTCCAGTGGGATTACTACGCGTAGCAACTTTTTCTCGAAGATCATTTTGCGCTTCTTCAGATTGATGACTCCGTTCATATCGATGGCCCAGTCTATTCCTAACAACGTAGGATAGGGATTGCTTTCATCGACAATCTCTATCACCTCAAAATCCATCTGTGTGCTCGTGCCTTAAATATCAATTATTACCCCTTGTAACCTTCCCATGGGCAAAATTTTCTGTTGGTTCGCCATTCGTAATTGAATAGGGGACCACTGTAACGTGGGCCTGCACATACGTTCCCATGTTTTCTTCGGTAGTACATTTGCGTCCGAACCCAGATCTAGGATTACCTGATCCATTTCATACTCATCAATCTGTGCAGT
The DNA here is from genome assembly GCA_000404065.3 of Pinus taeda. Taxonomy (NCBI): domain Eukaryota; kingdom Viridiplantae; phylum Streptophyta; class Pinopsida; order Pinales; family Pinaceae; genus Pinus; species Pinus taeda. Next base: position 29,043 of record APFE030976888.1, on the reverse strand, counting down.
CAACCTCATCTCCCTTCCAGTGCATAATGCATGCTTCCTTAATTTTCGGATGACACGCAGTTCTCTTAACCCCACGCACCTGGTGATCAGTTCCTGTAGTCCTTTAACTGCGTTGTTGTCGCGCAACAGTTTCATACATGTCTCTAGAAAGGTAGTAAACATTGAAGGATCCATTCCTAGCTTTAGTTGATCCTTACTACCTGAAGTGGAGGCCTCTGCGAAGTTCTTCTTAGCTTCCATGAATGCATCCTTTGCGCGTTCTAAGTCAAACTCTGGTTCCTTTGCAGGAACCTTGTGAACCGACATACTTTCCTCTAGTTGCTTTCCCTTATCCTCTCCCATGGTCGCGCCACTTCTGAGCATCATGTTTACATTCGGGTCCTCTTTGCGTGGCTCAAACCTCATCGTTTGTATATTTTGAGTTGGGGGAGGCTGGAATACCCCCTTTTCGCGCATCTTTGTGATCAACGTAGGACAGTCTATTGTTTCATGATCAAACTGAGCACAATACATACCGGATATCCTCATCGGGTTGGTACAGTCGTGGGCATAGTGCCTTGGACCTCCGCAATTGTAACAAATTATATGTCTACGGCCCCTTCCTAGTCCCATTCATCCTCATACTCGACCTCGCCCCTGAAATCCAGCGCACGCCATCCCTGCATCTGGGTCAAGGCCTCGCGTTTCAATCTGCATTCTATAGGCTAGGGTCTGATCCATCATTAGCTTATAATTGCAGCAGGTGCGCTCATCATGGACTACCAACCTGCAGAAATTACAAAACAATTTTTGGGGTGTCTGTGTATATTTCTGCAGCAAATGACAATTGTCTGTCATGTGTTTCCCTCCTATCTAACAGATCACGCACCATAAAGCGGGTGCCGCGCTCGGCCCTGCTTGCACCTCCGGTCTTATCAACATTGGCCCTCCTCCTACCAAGTAGTTCGCGAACATTGGACAGTGATCCTTGTCATGACCCTGGGCTTTTCATTTTATGCACCATACTTCCTTGTGTCCCTCTGGCTGCGGTGCCCTATCTTGCTTCAAGATTTTCATTTCCAAACATAGATTTTGTAATTGCGCGTGGATTTGTTGAACTCCCAACCTAGGGTCCTGTATCAGGGCCTCATGTAATCTCATCGCCATCTCCAATGCTTCGGCCTGGGTAGAAAGTTTATGTTGTAACATCGTCGTCCTGAAGTGTGGTGTCATAGATGCTACAAACCATGCGCAATGTTGTGCATCCGTTAGTGTCATATTGGCCTCACGGATTGTACTCTTCAGCCTTTGGTCCAGGTTCCAGGGGGTCTCGCCTGGAAGCATCGTGATCTCTTTAAACTCAATGATTGACTACGTGTTTGATTTTGGCCTGCTAAATTCTATGTTCAACGCATTCTAGATCTCTGCTATCCCTACATTTGGGTGGTCGTTAGAGTGCTTGATGTACCCCGTTAATGCGTGATCCTGCAACGCACTCACCAATGTAGCCTTCTTAATATTGTCATCCGTGAAATGCATTCTGGATCTCTGCTATCCCTGCATTTGGGTGGTCATTAGAGTGCTTTATGTACCACATTAATGCGCGATCCTACAGCGCATTTACCAATGTAGCCTTCTTAATATTGTCATCCGTGACACCTTGTGCTTCCCATACAACTCTTACCACGAATCAGAATTGGTCTGGATCCTCATTCCCTACTCCTCTGAAAACTAGTAGTTTGATTGCGCTCGCCATACTGAACCATGGAGGTGGTGGAGGTGGAGTGGGTGGAGATGGAGGTGAGGGAGGTGAAGTGGGTGGCGGGCTGCGTGGAGGTAACCGCAGAATCCGCTCCTTTATCAAACTAACCACGCTTCTTGGAAAAACTTTTGCGAGCTTGTCCTCACTCTCCCACGAGGGTGAATTTAAGGCACTATTTTTTACTTCCTCACTACTTCTACTTCTGTAGATTCTTCCGCTCCGCGTAATTCCAAACATTAATTTATTCACATAACCCGCTTTTCACATAACAACATCTTAATCTAGGTATTCAAAGATATAATATACTTACCTCGCAGTTGCTTGAGAAAACATTCCTCTGCCTCACTATAACTGACGGTTGTGTCCACCACGAACTTAGTGATAAATCCTCCTATTATTCGGTCGATCTAGTGGCCCATAGCTCACACTATCTTATCTTCTGAGGCTTCTAGTATGCACACTAATTCCGAAGTCCACACTATCGATTGGTCGATCCTATACCTTCCCTGGCTGTCGGCTAACCTCGCGATCAATTCATACAGTTCAGAAGGAAAGGATGCAAAGAAAATCTCGTGGATTTTCGTATACACGTAGTAATCCAACCATTTTTCTCAGATACTTACGGCGGAGTTTTGTTTTCCTGTGTCGTGAACTCGTGAATCTTCTTGTCTTCAATTTCCTTCTTTGTTGGGTTCCAGTGGCACGACATCAGACATCCCTTATGCAGATCCTAGTTCCTGCAACGGAACCATTTGTTGGCTTAGTGGGCCCTGGCCCAGGTTTAGAAGTGATTTAACCAAACAAATTCCAGTACTACTGGCCCGTTCGACAACAGTCCGTCGAGCACGAACTGAGATCTCACCTGAAGTAGTATGGGAGGGTGCTAGAATCAGGTTTCCGCACTTTGGGGATGTTTGATAGGAGGTGTTTGGAACGCGGTCCGGCCTTCGCACTTACTACTTTACGTGCACCTGCGGGCACCCCGCGCCCTGTGACACTGCCTTCGCGCAGGTCTAGCTTCAATGCGACCCATGTTATTCACCCAAGTCTCCCTTAATTAGTCTCTTTTAGCTGCTTGCTTAGATTAGCTTCACATATAACCATTCATACAAGTATTTATCAAGTGCGCGTAATAAATGAACATAATAAAAGTAAGGCATAACATTCAACCACAGATTCAAGAACATATGCATAGAATAAACTTCTCTTTATTATTATTCCTTTTCAATTACAATCCCACTCATAGACTCGACTCCGCCCTGTGCACTCAGCTGCAGGGATCCACACACTCAGTTGCGGACTTTACCAGGCCTCTGCGCACTCAGGTTCATAGCCTCTTCCTACTACTACGACCCAATACACTTTAGCTTTCCCCTTATGCTCTAACCATGCCTTCACATCTATCTATTACTTTCTTTTTCCAAACTAACTGTCTTTACACTTAGAACCTTGCTCTATTTATACAACCCCATGGTCCGCAAACCATGGGTAGGCTGTGTTTTTTGGAAAACTAGTATTCCTAAAGAACGCTAGCCCTCTAGGTTTGGCAGCTAACCTAGAAACAACAATTTAAAGCAATTCAATTATTTCTTCTATGTGTAATAGATAAGAGAAAGATAATAGAACCAACCTGAAACTTCCGCTTAATCCCTTGCTTTCTCTCTCTCTCCTTTGGCAGATCCTGCAACTCCTCCCCGTACTTAACACGTTTGGAGAGCACCTGCACAAGTACAACAACAAAGAACCATCAAAGCGTCGTGATCTATTACAACATAAACATTACAGAATCAGATATATAATGAACAAATGATAACATTCACAATTGCACAATCATATGGGAGAAAACTTGAAGAGCTTTATTAATAGAAAGGAGAATTACAACCCAGTTTTATGATCCAGTGCCATCCTCCCAGCTTCAATTCTTCTTCACCTCATGAAATAGCAAGATCACTCCAACAAGAATACAGTGCTCTCTCCTCAATTACAAACTATTAGCACTTACTTGCAATTCACAACATTCCAGCGTCGAGATCTCTTGGATTAGAGATCCATTTATAGATGTTTGCAAGGGTGTGATTCATCCATGGGGTTTGATTAGTGTCATTCCACTTGTTACAATTGGTTCCATAAGAGAAGGGATTGGAGATGATTTACTAAATCCCTTATTCATCCTTGGGCAAATTAGAGAGGCAAATGGCACAGGAGAACTTTCTAGAAGATTCCATGAGTAACCAACTGACACATGTACCGGACATTTATCTATCCTCGCCCATCACACCCTATAGAAGGCCTAAATAGTATGCATCACACCCTGGCAGTGTACCATTCAGTATGCATCGCACTTTGCCAGTGGAGCAGTCAGTATGGTTCAATTTAGGCAGTTTCTGGATGGTTTCTCATATGGAACTTTTGGGGAATGATGTATTCAGATGACTATGTTCCTTTAGGGTATGAAGCAACTCTTTTAGGGGTCAATGAGCACTAATACATCGACATATAAGTTTGGGGTTGATGTGCCCATATATCTCTATAACAGTTGCCCCTTAAAGCATGAGGTCGTAAATATTCATGTCGGGTGAAACGCTTTATCATGAGGATCCGAAGTTTCGAACTGGAAGGTGACCTACATAAGTTACAATACAATACATTATCATAATATGATTTTCATGATCTAGCTGAGGGAGGCATTCCCATGCTAATCTTTATAAATTTCATTTCATGTACATAGATCAGATAGTTGTCTACAGATAAAGACTGGTGATTCTTCAGAGATAGAGTCATCATCCATGATTAGGATGACCATCTATGCAGAGCCTTTGTACATTTGATGTTTTTATATCCTTGGATATATCACAACCTGGATGGATGAAACTAGATCCGGGTCTTCAACTCGTTCAATCTTCGCTCGATGTACAAGTCAATCCATGTGAAGAGATGTTTTGAAGTCGAACATGGAAAGACATCGCTTGATTACCAACCAATGATGTGAGCTGTTAATAGACACGATAGGGATCATCGATAATGATAATGATCCTCAAGGTACTACAGTACAATTCACGTGGTGGGAATATATGATCCGATGTTGAACACCACACAAAATCTTTCGGTCGAAGGCCATTGATGTCAACCTGTCTCCGGAAGTGAGAAACTTACCATTGATGTATGCAAGCTTTAAAGCACTGAAAGGGTTGTTTCTAAGTCAACTTCTTGAATAATGAGCTGGTGTCGACAAGAAGCGACTCGTCGTAGGAGGGCCTTGATGTATTTCACATCTACAACACGAAATGAAGCAAATGATTTCTGGAGGTGAAAATGAACTAATGACACAAGGTGCAGGAATAGTGTTCATGGAAAAATGAAGGTTGGAGGTATTGCAGTGTATGAGACGTTAACTGGATGGTGATTTCTCAACTGAATGACTACTCTTGAACATGTCGGTGACACTGAGATGAATTGGTAACGTTAACCCCAAAAGATGGATGGTATGAAAGACCAATGGTATGATGACCGATGAATGGAATAACCCAACCCAACTCAATAATGGTGATGAAGTGAAAGTGTCATGTTCAAGAGCGACTTGCTACCATAAATTCTTCAATTTTTTTCCCTTTTTCCCCAGTCATTGCTGACCAGTGCCTCTTTATTTTTGTCAAGCTTGAGGAAGATAACATATGCTTGTTCTATAATTTGCCCTTCGGGCAAACTTGTCGCTATTTAATGTTTTAACGAGTCTAGCGACAGTGAAATTTGGTCTTGTCTAGGTGGACAAGTTTGTCGCTATAGTTTTAATGAGTTTAATGACAAGGATAACTCGGTCCTTTTCATGTTTAGAGAGTTTGAAAAGAGACGAAAAGGAAACTCCATAAGTTCTTTTTCGTAAAATAATCCCTCAGGTCTGAAAAAGGATAAAATAATACAGGAGAGATGACATTTCCAATACTTTAACGAGCTGGAAAAGACAAGCGCTCGACAATATTTTCATATTTAACGAGTTTGAAAAGGGTTTAAAGAGGACTCTATAGTTTTCTTTTCATTTTTGAATCAAAGCTCGAAAAGAAGACAAAAAGTTTGGTTGGTGGTCAAAGATGTTCAATTCACTGTTTAGCACATCAGATTCTTTGTTTCATTTTTTAACGAGCTTGACACAAGACAAGGAATTATGCTCGTGCTCCTTGGTTTCATTTTTTAACGAGGTTGACACAAGATAAGGAACTATCCTCGAACTCCCCGATCACAACTCGTAAGAGGTCATGAAGGAGAAATCTGGTTCCAACGCCCCCAGTACATGATGTACAACATCACTAAATCGATCACTAGTTGATGTAGGCATTGAACAGGTTGCCACATAATTAACCCATGGTAGAGATGAGACCATTGATATAAATGGACCATTTAGGGATGATGATTGACTTGGAGCTATATTTGGACTGGGAAATGAACGCTGGTCAACAGTGATAATCTTGCCTTCATGCGGGAAACACATCACTCGAAAAAGTGTTGAAACAATAGCTTCCATGTTATAAACATAGTCACGCCCAAGAAGTAAATTGTAGTGTAAAGGTCTTGGGACTACCATGATGTTCAGATAAATGGTTTTTTAACGGTCAACTAGTTCCTCTGTTAAAGCCCAACAAATTCTGTGTAAAAGCACAAGCGTTGGCAAACCAAGTTCTTTCCAAGAAGTTGAAGAAAGGATACTCACTGATGCACCTTCATCTATAATAGTGCCAGATACAATCATTTTACAAACTTGTACCATGATCTGGAAAGGCACATAAGAAGGAAGGCAGGATCCCGTCAGTAGATTCCAATCAAAGGAAGTGACTAGACTACTTGGAGAGGGTACCATAGAAATGGGATAATCAACCCCTTGAGTTACGAGAACTGGAGGATTTTCCTCCTATCTTGATGGAACAGGTGGATTGCCTCCAAGATCATTAGAATCTAAAGTAACAAAAAGAATTTGAATGATATTATTTTCACTTTCTTCGGGAAAGTTACAATTAGTTGAAGGTGAAACTGGGTCAACTATTACCTCGACCTGTTGATTTTGGTCGAGTATAGACTCATAGGATTCACTTTCAAAGAGAGTGGTTTGGACCGACGATTGATTTTGGCTAGTTGGTTCTTCAACTAGTGAAAGATTTAGGGGGAGTTTCCTGTAACCGAATGGGAGTCGTTGCAGTGAAGCAGGACAGTTATCCAACACTCTTTTGGCTTCATCCAAAAAGGGACAAAGGTGAAAGGGGTGATTACTTTCACATAACCTACATGGAAGCTTGACTTTTCCCTTCTGTCCATGAACTTTACTATCACTAGTTGATGATGTGTTACCAACATGATCTCCAGAGGTTGATGACATGGGATGGTGTGAACGGGAATACCATTCTTTCAAGATCTAAGGGAAGTAAGGATACTTTCGATGAAAATGGTCTTCCACACAAATTATGCATGGATATTTGACTTCGTGAGGCTTAATGGACGGATTTTCATCAGATGTTTCATTCAGAGCAATGGTTGCTTGGTTGCCCCCTTGCTGAATTGGCTTCTTCTTCTCCTCCTTCCCTTTCTTATTCTTCTTAGCCACTTGGTTACTAGTATCAATACTTTCACTAAGCGAAGAGGAAGAAGGGGAGGAAGAAACAAACGAGGAAGAAGGAAAAGGGTCAACTTCAGGATCAACTGGAGGTTGATTTTGTCCAGTTGAAGCTGTACTCAATTGTGGAGAAATAACAAAATTTTGAACCAAAGAGGTTGAAAAAAGCCATACTGGCAGGTCAATGGTAAATCCCAGAAGGGATAATGTAGCCATATAAGGAGCACCAATATTTCCAAAAGAAGGAAAAGGACTAAGATTCCTATCAAAATGGATTCCTTGATCAGTGGACTCGGGATTTGTCGCCATATGTCTCAACCTAAGATCAACTAAGGAATAGGGATTTTATTCGCAGCCAATTAGTTTTAACTCTTTGGACACAACTTTTCTTTTTTAGTTTTTAAGAGTCGAGAAAAAGCTAAAGATGACTCTAGTCTCCTTCGATTTTTAATGAGCCTGAAAGGACAAGTGCTCAGATGGATTTTTTCTTTTAAAGAGTCGGAAATGAGTGAAAGTAACTACTCTGGAAAATATAGACAAATGGATTACCAAACCAATCGCAAAACTGCAATATACATCTTGGTGATAAATTAAAGAGAAATTACCAAGGACTTATGTACGGTAGTCAATCTTCCCGAATGCTGTGTTCAGTGCATTGTGATCAATAAGGCAGCAAACTCAGTTTCCTATGGATAAATGATTTAAACCTATTGTGGTCTCCCAATATATACGCGACGGTATGGGGAGCACAAGTCTGTGCTAGCACTTGTTGTATCAAGGAGGAGGAATCACTCAAACTTCAATGAAAATAATAGCCACTAGTTTTAACGACGCCATAACACGTCACTAGCCTAGACCTCTGGATATGTTGCGTTAAGCTCCAAAGCGTTGTTAGGTTCATTGAAATTCATTTTAAAGTTGATCTTCTTTAGAGTTTTTCTTTCAATGGTTCACCACGTGATGATGATCTGAAATTCCTAAGATGCAATCTACAATGATAAACAATCTTTGTTTATTTGAGCAATGAAAATCCTAGCTACTAGGGAAAGAAGATAACAGTGCTTTTAAGCAAAGAGCAAAGAGCACACACTAGTGCATTTCCCTAAATCATCTTTTCGCACACAAATAAAAAAATGCTAAATGAAAATGCATGTATTTGTTTTTGTTCTCTTTCATGTGAAAGATGCCAAAAGGAAAACTAAATGCAGCAAAGATCTGAAACATTTCAATCAAAACGACATTTTTGACAATTTCTTCTTCAAAAGGGAAAGGAAGACTCAAAAAGACACTTTCAATTTTGAATAAAAATGCTTTCAACACTTTGAATGTTAACAAGTCAAATCAAACACATCAAGAAAAGTTTAATCTATTATCAATTGAAGGAAGAATTTACGACACTTCTCTTTTCGACACAAAATGACAATTACGACACTTTTTGTATCAAAGCGACAAATCGACTAAAACAACTTTTTGACAAAGGATTGTAAATGAGGAAAAAATACACAAAAAAATTCACTAATCCTATTGTAATCAAGGCTGATCTAAGTGATGCAAGTAAACTTCAGTAAAGAGGCACTGTTCATTCGCAGCAAAACAACCAAACAAAACTGAAAACAAGGTCAAAAACCCTTAATTTTTAGATGGAAAAAGAGTTCAGTCAATCATCGCACCTATGCTTCACAGAAATTGAGATGCATCACACTTACTGCACTTGGGAGGTGCTATGCATATTGCGTCACAGTGGAAGACAATGCGATAGTCCAGGGAGCGCAACTGAAATGGGTTTTGGCTCAAATGTGGAGCTATTTTCAACGAATTAAGCTGGGTTTTGATGAAAAATAATGAGAAAAGTATGATGGAATGTCTTGAGATGTTACTGAGCTACCAAAAGGGCATATAAATGTGCTTGCAAGTCAAAGGTTTAATTCATAAACTAAACCAGAGATTGACTAAAGCAGCATTCATCTACTATGCAATTGCAAAGCAAGAGCAGTTCGAAGGCTACCTGGCTGACTTCAGATTCTGTCTATAGTTTATCAAATTGAACATAAAATAAACAATAACAACAAACAAACATCTGTTCCATCCCCAGTGGAGTCGCCAATTTGTTTATGGGAAAACTAGTATTCCTAAAGAGTGTTAGCCCTCTAGGTTTGACAACTACCCTAGAAACAACAGTTTAAAGCAATTCAATGATTTCTTCTATGTGTAATAGATAAGAGAAAGATAATAGGACCAACCTGAAACTTCCGCTTAATCCCTTTCTTGCTCTCTCTCTCTTTTGGCAAATCCTGCAACTCCTCCATGTACTTAACACGTTTGGAGAGTACCTGCACAAGTACAGCAACAAAGAACCGTCAAAGCATTGTGATCTATTACAACATAAACATTATAGAATCAGATATATAATTAACAAATGATAGCATTCACAAATGATAACATTCACAATTGCATAATCATATGGGAGAAAACTTGAAGAGCTTTATTAACAGAAAGGAGAATTACAACCCAGTTGTCTGATCCAGCGCCATCCTCCTAGCTTCAATCCTTCTTCACCTCATGAAATAGCAAGATCACTACAACAAGAATACAATGCTCTCTCCTCAATTACAAACTATCAACACTTACTTGCAATTCACAACATTCCAGCCTCAAGATCTCTTGGATTGGAGATCCATTTATAGATGTTTGCAAGGGTGTGAGTCATCCATGGGGTTTGATTAGTGTCATTCCACTTCTTACAATTGGTTCCACAAGAGAATGGGTTGGAGATGATTTACTAGATCCCTTATTCATCCTTGGGCGAATTCAGAGAGGCAAGTGGCACAGGAGAAGTTTCTAGAAGATTCCATGAGCAACCAACTGACACATGTCCCGGAAATTTGTCCATCCTCGCCCATCGCACCCTATAGAAGGCCTAAAGAGTATGCATCACACCCTAGAAGTGTACCTCTCAATATGCATCGCACTTTGCCTGCGGAGCAGTCAGTATGGTTCAATTTAGGCAATTTCTGGATGGTTTTTTAGATGGAACTTTTGGGGAATGATGTATTCAGATGACTATGTTCCTTTAGGGTATGAAACAAATATTTTAGGGGTTGATGAGCCCTAATATATCAACATATAAGTTTGGGGTTGATGTGCCCAAATATGTCTATAACAGGTCGACACAACTTTACGTTATTTTACAATTCTTAAGGCAGGCAACCCTATAACTCATCCTAGACTTTCGCGCTCCACGCCGGCACTTCACGGAGTCTAACAATAAAATTGACCAAAACTTATGTTTTAAGCCCCAAAACCTGTTGCAGGGGATCCCATGCCCAACATGTACCTAAGCCTAGGAAGTTTAATGTCCATTAATTTGAAGTGACTAATAAATTCCTCCATCTGCTCTTGGAATGGGTATCTAACTAGCGAGCCCCCTTTCTTCTCCCAAATGTGCAAAGAGGTATTGAAATCCCATCCAAATATGTTGAAGGCTTCGTACCCATAGTCATGAAGGCCTAACAAGGAGGCCCAAAAATCTTGCTTTTCCCTAAAATGAACTGGAATATAAACATTGATGACAAAACATACTTGATTTGAAGCGAGGTCAAGGAAGGAGGCAGTGAGCCGGCGAACAACTTTGAGGTAGTTTAACAGTCAAACTTGACTTGGATCCCATTAAGTACATAGAACTCCAAATGCTCCTCTGGCACTAAATGAGGCAATTCCACTGCCATTCCAAAACTGATGCTACTGTGTTAATATTTCTTGTTCCTCCAATTTGGTATCTTGTAGTAGAGAAATTGAGGGTCTTTCTTTTCTTATAAGAGATTTGAATTCTGACATTCTTTTTTCATACCCTAACCCCCTACAGTTCTAGGAGAGAACTATCATGATTTAATCTTTTGTTGAGATGGCCCTTTGGGTGGAACAATACAGGAGCTTCTCTTGCTTCCTTTTCTGCCCATGTCTCCCACATTGAGGCTTTTGATGATGCACTGATTATTAAGTTATTTTCCCTTCTCTGTTTGTTCTATTCAAATTTATTTGTTTGACTTCTTAATAGATCTATGGGTTTGACATTCTTTCTCTTTAACCTTTTCTGTTTGCGATTTCTCTTTAAAAGAACCTGTGAACATGACTCTAGTAGCACCTTCCTATGATGAAAGGAAGTCTTCTTCTCCTTGTTAGGACTCCTCTTGAATGGTTTATGGTTCTTCATTGGATTTTATATCAGTTACCAGCACTATAGGCATTTGGGGATCTGACGCGTTGCTGGGAAAATTTGTGGCAGTAGGATCTTGTTGGGGAATTTCCCTTTCTTCCTCTTCATTGACTAGAGTCTCGAACTTGCTGCTAGTGGCACTAATGTTGGATGAGTTACTCTCCCCTTCTCCACTTTCTATCGAATTATTCTTGCGGGAATTGGGCCCGATTCCTTTTTGGTGAACTTGCTCATGTTGCTAGTTAGAGAGAGGTTGTTGTTTATGAGATCCTTTTTTTCTTTTGGCTTGCTGCCATTGATCTCTTGATTCCCCTTACTTTTCCCGTTCTTTTGGATTTTTGGGGAAATTTCTGACAAATTGGCCATAGTCATGACAAATTTTGCATTTAAACGGGAGTTGATCATGTTGAGAACTCTGGAGGCTTATGAATTAGTGTAGATTTCTCATCTTTGATAATTGTTTGTGAACGTTGTTGGCTTCTTATTAATATTAATTATGCTCTTATTAATCAAACAATTACAAAATGTATAAAACGTGAAGATCACAAAAAATAAAGGACACAAGATATAGGCTCCAAGCGAGGGTGAAAACCCCATAAGGGGGAGAACCTAGAAGAAAAAAATCTTCTTATAGAATTAGAGTAAAGTGAGATATCCAAGACCCATTACCATAAAAATATTCCAACCTTCTAGATGTCAATTTAAGCCCTCCTTCCACATAGAAAATCCATCAACAACAAGAGACCAACAACATGTACCACATCAAGAATAATCCTTCAAGAAGAGATGTGTCAAGGAAGAAATTCCACAAATCCAAGCCCTCCTTTTCTGGCCAACTTCATACATCAACTCTCCTCCTTTTTGTGATAATTTAGAACAACTCATGGGAATTGTATGTGTCCAAATGAGTTCAATTCTCCCTCTATTTATAGTTTCCATAAGGGTTTGAACAAACATGTCTTATGGGGTAGGGCCTACTTGACAAGCAAGGCTAACTTGGCATCTAGAAACAATTTTGATCCAAATTACATATTTGAAAATGATTTTTCCACGTTATAAATAAGCCTTTGACCTTGACCAATACAAATAATAATGAGCATGAAGAACATGCTTAAATAATTTGACTTGAGCATGAAACCCAGGCTTCAAAAATAAAATTCCTTTTTCTTCTCTTTTTTTTTACATAAAATATACAATGACATAAGTAAAATATAATTATGAAGATCGAACCTAGTTACATTTTCCAACAAGTCATAATCCACCTCCTGAATATGAGACCATCCAAGCTAAGGTTGATAGCAGCTAGTAATCCTTTATCTATATTTACCTCCACACAAATTTAGAAACAAAGAAAATATTGTCTCGAGGTTTGGCACAATCCACATACTTCTCTAAACTCCTTCCAATCCTCCTAAAGGTACCATCATTCCAGAAATGCAAGGGAAGAAAGGGAAGCTTCATCCAAACTGGAACCATGGTGGGGACATCATAATCAGGAGTGAAGTTTCGGTTCCAACTATCTAAATAAATCCCTTATGCTTCCATGAATTATGGTCCACTTTGAAATATCAGATCTCGATCTTATGTATTCTCAAAGAAAAAAGTGAAGAACCCCTTGCCGCAAAAAGATGGTGTGTACTCCCCTTTATCAAAGGTTTCTATTTGCTTTCAATCCAAAGCGAACAAATCGAGGGGATGGCCACAAACCCATAAACTATCCTACTAATCTCTGATTTGCCAGTTGAAGGATGCACAACCTTGCATGAGGGGTGGAAACCTCCACTTTTGGAATCTCATCCAACCTTTGGGCGATTCGAGATTTTTGGAACTTGGGGCCATTAGAAATCAGAGAGTTAAAGGTTGTGATATCCTTATCTAACTGAGAAGGGGTGGCTAAACTGGTCATGATTGACTGCCTGACTTGAGCAAAGAACCATAGATCGAAGAAATCCGAAAGACATCAAGGGGGATCCAATTGAAAACATCTAATGGGACCACAAAGAAGTGAAAAGAGGGGGGAAAATCCAGATGAGAGGGTCTGATAAGAGGACGCACTCAAGGTTGTAGAGCCACAATGCCCAGTAGGGAAATCAGAATTGCTCAAGCCGTAAGGTTGTAGAGTAGAGAAATTTTATTTTTTATTTTTTTAATGTGGAAATTATATCACTGCAACATCTGATTTACTTTGCCTACTTATTTTCAATAAGTTATTTATGAAATTCCTTCAATAAACATTAAAATAAATTCTGCTGCAGATATCACACCATAATACAAAAACAAATACATGCACAAGAATCAACACATCGACACAGATATTTTGGACAACAGTGCTGGGAAGAACCCAATGTGGGAAAACTGGTGCAACAAGGGAGGATTTTATTATTCAACAATTCTTCAGTACAACCGGGTGCCAAACTGGCTTACCCAATAGAGAGGAAAATTATCCAGCACTTCTCCCAGTCCCAGCGTCAGCCTCGCTGACCTCTGCATGGCTCCCAGACACTCTGTGTTAGCCCCTGCTTGTCTGCATCAGCCCTAGGCCTCTCCGCGACCCACACATGCCCTCTAAATACTGCGTAGTCTCTTGCTGCCTCAACGTCTACCTGAAAGGCCCTGCGTCTGCCTCTCCTGCCTCTGTGTCGGTCCGCTGTTGTTGATCCTGACTCTTTTTTTTGTACTTGCTGCCTCCTGCTTCTCTCCAGATCACTAGTTCAAATTTCTTAGCTAACCCCGCTCCAGAAATCGAACTGATTGGTCTCCCTTAGTGTATTCTCCCACTGACCCTCAAGCCTCTTCTTATACTTTTCTCGTTGGTCCATCAACGACCGAGATTAAGTCCCTAATCAATGGCTAAGATTAGATATGGCTTGATCCATGACTTTTGGACCATTCTAACTCAGTTTTATATTAATTCACATTAATATTTCATTTTCCCTAAGTTTAGACTTAGGGACTCCATTAAAAATATTAATTATTTTAATATCTTCCAAATTGGTTAGATTCTGCCCAAACCATTTCTGGGTCTTGGAGATCTCATTTGCTTTAGCCTCTCCACCAATTTTTGTGGCTAGAGAACATCCGATGCTACCCCAAATCAACACTTCCTCTTAGCAAGGACTGTGCTCTAATAATACTCCTCACTGACTATCACCCTGATCATCCAGCATCAGTCCCTATGTTGATGCTAAGCCTCCTTGCCCAACATCCTCTACACTGTTGCATCCTGTATTGTTGCCCATGGCTCTGCTACTACCATTGTTGCATCTGTACGGTAGCTCCCTCTGCATCCATGCTGTTGTTGGTCCTTTTCTCCCAACATTGCATCCGCACTGCAACTCCCTCTGCATCCGTGCTGTTATCACCCCCATTTTTGCTACTGAAACGGGTTCTTTATCATCCCCATCTTTTCCATGAAGTAATCAAACTTTGTCCTTCCAAGGGCCTTGGTGAGGATGTCCGCCACCTGTTCTCCTGTAGGA
Organism: Pinus taeda; assembly: GCA_000404065.3. NCBI lineage: Eukaryota > Viridiplantae > Streptophyta > Pinopsida > Pinales > Pinaceae > Pinus > Pinus taeda. The sequence continues at coordinate 14,014 of APFE030976888.1, read as the reverse complement.
GTGTAGCTCAACTGTACAGCTCCTCGTTGGACGTAGTCTCTGACAAAAGTGACACCGAATATCAATATGCTTTGACTGACCATGAAACACTGGATTCTCAGAGAGCTTGATGGAGCTCTGAGTATCACACATGATCCCGGTCACCTCCATTTTCCTTCTGAATAGGTTCACAAGAAATTTTCTAAGCCATATGGCCTCACACGAAGTTGTGCCCACCACCATATATTCTGCCTTAGATGAGCTCAGAGCCATGGACTTTTGTTTCCTACTACCCCAGGAAGTCATTCCTGATCCAATGTTGAAACAATACCTAGAGGTAATTTTCTGATCCACTGAACTTCATGCCCAATCTGCATCAGCAAATCCTCTCAATCTGATATCCTTATTCATGGTGTATAAGAGTCCATAATCGACTGTTCCCTGTAAATACCTGAGAATGTGTTTTTTTGTTCCCAGTGTGCCTTCTTCGGTTCCACCATGAACTGACTGAGGGTGTTGATAGAGTACCAAATGTCTGGCCTGGTATTGACCAAATACATCAGGGACCCTATGAGCTGCCTGTATAGGGTGAGTTCAACATTCTTGTCTTCTGATGCATCAATATTCTTCTAGTTGGTAATCATTGGAGTAGCCATGGGTCTACAGTCCTGCATCTTGAAACTTTCAGAATTTTTGTAGCATACCTCCCTTGCCCAAGGAAGATCTCTCCCTTCTGCTACCAAATTTCCAACCCTACAAAGTAATGCATTAGTCCCAAATCCTTCATATCGAATTTTGTGGCTAGATTCTTCTTATAGTCCCTAATGAGCCTGGGTGATCCTATCAGAAAGAGATCATCCACATAAAATATTAAGATTAGCAACTCATTCTCTATAACCAGATAGTAGAGATTCAGATCCACATCACTCTTGACAAATCCCATCTTCTGCAAGTAGCCATCAATTCGACCATACCATGCTCTAGGTGCCTGTTTCAGCTCATACAAGGCTTTTTTCAATCCGCATACATGACAATTCTTCTCATGTGTCTCAAAGCCCTCTGGTTGTTCAATGTATACCTCTTCTTCTATTACCCCGTTCAGAAAATCCATTTTTTGACGTCCATCTGATGAATCTCCCACCCCATCTGAGCTGTAAGAGATATCATTGTCCTAATAGATGTATAATTGGCTACAATGGTGAAGGTCTCCTCGTAGTCAATTCCTTCCTTTTGAGCATACCCCTTAGCCACAAACTTGGCATTGTATTTCTCAACACTATCATCTGTAGCGTATTTGATCTTGTAGATCCATCTCGAACCTACTACTGATATGTTTTGAGGCCTTGGCACTACCTCCCAAACATCGTTCACCATTATGGAGTTGTACTCCTCTACCATCGCATCTAGCCAATCCTGATGTTGATTTGCCTCCTGGAAACTGGTAGGCTCCCTATCCTGAGCTATTAATGCTTGATATATATCTAGTTGTTTTCACTCCCTCTTATTGTTTCTTGGCGCACCGATGAAGTCCTTTGCATCTTGTAGAATCTGACAAAGTTCCTTGCTAGTTTTTCCTCTGCCAATAGGTGCCTTTGTTAGTTCATCATCCTATGAATCTTCCTGATTCGAGGAAGAATTATTTACATCTGTTGGTTGAAGAGGTTTAACCAATGGTTCTTATTTTGACTGCTCCTCGAAAGGCATCTCACGAGATTTTCTGAAAGCCCTGTCCTCCATGAACTTTACATCTCGTCGAACCACTACCTTCCTGCTCCATGGAAGATAGATTCTGTATGTCTTAGCTTTCTTGCTATATCCCACTAGATATCCATTTTCTACAATTTGATCGAGATTTTTCCTCTTTTCCTCGGGTATGTGGCAATATGCTAAACTCCCAAATATCCTGAAATGACTAACTTCAGGCGTCTTCCCTGTAAAAACTTTCTCTAGAGTAATATTTCCCAACGCTCGATGAGGATTCCTGTTCTGAACATAAACTATTGTGTTGCATGCTTCTGCCCACAAGACTTTTGGCATATCCTGATCATACATCATGGCCTTAACTGCTTCTACAATAGTCATGTTCTTCCTTTCTGCTACTCCATTATGCTCCGAATTGTACAGAGCTATCCACTCCCTTCCAATGCCCTCCTTAGCGCAAAAATTAATGAAGTCCTTATCAACATACTCTCCTCCATTATTTGAACACAAGACTTTTATTTTCTTCCCAGTCAAATTCTCCACCAGAGCCTTGAACTCTTTGAATCGACAAAAAACCTCGTCCTTGGTTTTCAGAAAATAAATCCAAGTTTTCCTTGAGTGGTCATCAATGAAGGTAAGGAAATACTCGGCACCACTAAGAGCTTTGGTGGACATAGGTCTACATATATTTTAGTGGATCAATCCTAGTACACTCTTGGCCCTGTGTTTACTCCTAGGAAATGATGCCTTGGCATATTTCCTAGAGCACGTCCTCTGCATACATCATCTCGTTCCATACTAAGATCCGGAACTCCTGTTATAGTGCTCCTAAGAATTCCCCATGGTGAAAATGTCTCATTCTTCTGTGCCATATTTCATTCAAGTCCTTGTCTCCATGACTTCCTATTAGTGCCATTGGCGATTCTAGTTGTAATCTGTACAACTTGTTACTTTTGATCCCAATCTGCACTTTCTTTTTCCATCTCGGGTGTTTGAAGTATACCTTCTCCTTGATGAAGTAGACATCATAGCCCTTGCCTTGAAGTTGCGACACAGAAATTAATTCATCCCCAATCCTGGTACATGCAGCACATTTGTAGCATGGAACCATTCTCCCGATTCTGTTTGAAAAACTATGGTACCCTTCCCTACTGGAGTACACTTTGCCTTGTTCCCCATGCTGATCTGAAAGTTCATCTTCTCTTATCGATACTCTGAGAAACATTCCTTGATTCCTGTCATATGCCAAGAGGCTCCACTGTCTATATACCATACTTATGATGATGCAGAACTAGTCATACGAGCCACTTCTTCTTCCATCCTAGAAGCCAACATGGAGAAATCAAAATATCTTGTGCAATTTTCTGAAAATATGTGCGAGTCCCTTGACATGGATGCCTCTACATCATGGGCTTGACCCATAACTGATTTTCCCTTCCTATCTTTGATTACTCGCTCTGATACCATGTGGAAATTTTATCACTGCAACATCTGATTTACTTTTCCTACTTATTTTCAATAACTTATTTATGAAATTCCTTCTATAAACATTAAAATAAATTCTACTGCAAATATCACACCATAATACAGAAACAAACACATGCACAAGAATCAACACATCGACATAGATATTTTGGACAATAGTCCTCGGAAAAACCCAATGTGGGAAAACCGATGCAACAAGGGAGGATTTTATTATTCAGCAATTCTTCAGTACAACTGGGTGCCAAATTGGCTTACCCAACAAAGAGAAAAATTTTCCAGCACTTCTCCCAGTCCCAACACTAGCCTGGCTGACCTCTACATGGCTCCTAGACACTCAGCGTCAAACCCTGCTTGTCTGCGTCAGCCCTAGTCCTCTCTGAATCACCCACACAGGCCCTCTAGTGATTGTGTAGTCTCTTGTTGCCTTATTGTTTGCCTAAAAGGCCCTGCATCTGCCTCTCCTGCCTCTATGCTGGTCTTCTGTTGCTGATCCTAACTCTCTACTCTGTACTTTCTACCTCCTGTTGCTCTCTAGACCACTAGTTCGAATTTCTCAGCTAACCCCACTCTAGAAATTGAACTGATTGGTCTCCCTCAGTGTATTCTCCAATTGACCCTCAAGCCTCTTCTTATACTTTTCTCATTGGTCCATCAATGATCGAGATTAAGTACCTAATCAATGGTTAATATTAGATCTGGCTTGATCAATGACTTTTGGACCATTCTAACTCAGTTTTATATTAATTCATATTATTTATTTTCCCTAAGTTAGATTTAGGGACTCCATTAAAAATATTAATTATTTTAATATCTTCCAAACGGGTTAGACTATGCCCAAACAATTTCTGGGTCTTGGAGATCTCATGTGCTTTAGCCTCTCCACCAATTTTCGTGGCTAGAGCACATTCGATGCTAAACCAAATCAACATTTAATAATCTTGATCATAGTTAATAGTAGGTTCCCTTAGTAATCTAGTACTTATTATTTTGATGGATTCTAAAAACCATCATAAGCATTCTTACTTTATGTGCTACCATATGTTGAATTCAACCTTGTTCCTTGAAAGATCATTTTATTTATAGAAACCTAAGTTTCATGAAATGTGAAATATAATGGCTAACAATTGAAACAGGGACTTCCGCTTTCCACCCAACAACATGCTAACTACATTGCAACTTTCTTACAGCTAACCACCTCTGAGGGGGATCCAAAATCTAAGGGGATTCTTGTTCAGGGAAAATCCACACTAAAGATTTGTAGACACCCATAAGATGGAGTTCATTTTCCTGGTGGTTTAACCACTTCTCTTTGGTAGTGAGGACCAAATTGACTCTCTTACTTCTCTAAGTTCAATTGACAATCACAAGTATTCACCCAAGGTCCAAATGGGTTAGCGCTCAGTTCCAAGAGATTTAATCCACTGTTTAGATGGTTTGACAACTGTGTTTTCATAGCAAGTGCTACAAGGATTTGTAGCCCACTATATAGGTGGTTTAATATTTCTTTTATCAAGCACCACATTGATTCACTTACATCTCTCGGTTCCATCAAAGGGCTTCACCTAATGTCCAAATGGGGTATTTCTTAGTTCCAAGAGATATAATCCACTATTTAGGTGGTTTGACAGTTGTGTTTTCATAGCAAAAACACTATAAGGATCTACAGCCCCTTGTATAGGTGGTTTAATAGCTCTTTCAACATGCACCATAGTGGCTCCCCATCCAAGTGGTTTAACAACTTATATAGCAAGCACCGTAGTGATTTTGTCATCCATTGAGCTTCCCACTGACCATTCAACCTTATACACAGTCCAATGGTCTTAAAAACATCAAATGCATGGAATATCACCCCAAATCGTTGAGCACTATGCTCAAGCACAACTCTAGCATTGCTTATTCTTTGTGCTTAGCTCTCGTGGCTCCTTTTTCTTTCTTTGCGACCATCATTTTTGTTTGATTGCTCTTCTTCGCCAGTCTCTCCAACATATTTTTCACCTTCCCCTTTTCTTCTATTGTGTGTGTGTGTGTGTGTGTGTGTGCATATATTCCTCAATGTGTAGAAATGGCAAGAAATTTGCTACTACTAATGAATTCAAACTGAAATCAAGAGATACAAATTTCTTTTACAATCTACAGAATAGAAAATCACAAGATAGAAAGACATGCAACCATCAAAACACAATGATTTTACAGGGGAATCCAACTAGGAAAAACCCCTCTGTTGCTTTTCATTAATTAGATGAGAATGAGAAACTATTACAATGTCAACTTCAAGCTCTGAAGCACACCATGCACAGTAAAATAGTTCTCATGTTGAATGAGTACCCATGACCAACACTTAGCCTATTCAAGCTCCCCATCTTCTTCCTATTTCCTTATGAAATCCTGGAGAATTTGAGCTTCTAACGAGTACGGGAATTCCCTATTTCCTTGAGCAAATCCAAGGGAATTGATCACCTACTTAATTTCCAAGCTTGTACACTCAACTAGTATATAATTGATGATTACATTGTGCCTTTTACTCCATTCCAACTAAGTAATTCAAATTCCATGCATGTTTGGGCTATTTTTGGTTGATTGAATAGTTAACTGAGAGATCAGTGAGTTAACAACAACCATAACTACTCAACTGACCTTCAACTGACTCAACTAATGACTAGAGCTCAGTTAACTAAATTCAACTGAAAATAACTGAACTATATTGCTAAATTTTAGCAATCATTACCTACACAAGTCTACTCCAAGTGTACAAACTCAAATTTGCAGATCTACCTAAGTGAAAAGGCCATGTCACTCAAGCTATTTGCAATCCAAGTCACCTTGTTGATTTGTAAAATTGAATTAATCAATTTGACTAGGGCACAAGTCAAATTGAGCCTTTCTTGCTACCATTTCTAACACTCCCTCTCAGCAAAAAAGGGATTTTGCACCACCCCTAACCTGCACCCATGGAACTTGAATTTTCCTCTTGACAATAACTTTGTCAAAATATTTGTATCTTGCTCCTCGTTGGGAATGTACTACAACATCACGATTCTCCTCTGCACACAATCTCGCAAGTGATGATACCTTATATCAATGTGCTTGGACTTGTCATGAAGTACTTGATTTTGAGAGAGTTTGATACAACTATGATTATCACAATAAATCACTATCGAATCCATCTCGACTGAAAATACCCACAATAATTTTATTCATCCATATGGGCTCGCATGTTGCTTGACTTGTAGCCATATACGTGGCCTCTACTAATTTGAGTGCCACAAATATTTGTTTCCTACTATACCAGGAAATAGTTGCAAGCCCAACACTGAAGATAACTCTTGAAGTATTCTTCTTGTTTGATGGACTCCCTACCCAATCTGCATCAGTGAAGCCTTAGAGCTTCACACCATCTATCCTCTTGTACCATAACGCATAATTTGTAGTGCCTCTGAGGTATCCGAGCACATGCTTTACTACCTTCCAGTGAAGCTTGTTAGGCTTCACCATAAATTGACTCAGGTGGTTAAATACACAACATATTTCAGACCTTGTGTTCCCCAGATACATCGAGGATCCCACAAGCTGCCTGTAGATGGTAGCATCTGCTATCTCTTCTGAAGAACCATGCTTCTTCCTCCAGTTTGTAGCTAGAGGTGTGTCCATAGGCTTGCAGTATTTCATATGAAATCTCTATAGTATTTCATAGAAATACTTCCCTTGACTCACAAACAAATCTCCATCTCCCTGCCATATTTCCAACCCATGGAAGTAATGCATCAAGCCCATGTCCATCTAGAATTCTCTTGCAAGATCATCCTTGCAAGATTGGTGTTGAAATGTGGCAACAAGAATATTCCAATTTTAATTTGTCCTTGAATTAAAATTCGAATTTAGTCTCATCTGCTGCTTGAAAAATAATTAATTAATTAATCTTGGATTAATTAGTTGGAGAAATTCAAGTTAGAAGTCTTTGTGAAGTCATGCAACAATTATCCCTTAAATTAAGGAGATTATCCCTTAAATAAGGAGATAAGGATGAGTTATAATCGAGTTGTAATTAGTTAGCTCAGTTAACTGAGTTATGTCTAGTTAAATTAGTTCCAAACCATTTGAAGAACTAATTGTGAGTTCAGTTAGTTAATGCATGCATGCATCAAACTAGTGTACTCCAGATAACTGAAGATTCTCTCATAAATAACTCATGCATGTATATTCAGAGAAAGACACAGTTGAACTTAAATACAGGAGCAGTGTACTATTAGTTGCAAGAATTTTCCTATAAGGAAAACTCTTGCATGCATAAGGAATTCATTCCTTGAGATTTGCGCAGTTTTACAGGGTGTAAGATTGATCAGGGGCTCATGTCCCAAGTGTCGAAAAATGCTCAAAAATGAAAGTGCTCAGAATTGGCTCGAACCTGAACGACCGGATAGAGCTCGTCCTCCCGATTCCGACACCGCAAATGGTTCAAAAAATGGTTGCCGTATGTGAAAGTTATGGCAAAAACAAAATCGCCCAATGACCCTTAATTTTTGGAAAATTTATATATATATATATATATATATATGCACGCATCTGTGTCACATATGCACGCATCTGTGTGGAAATGGACTTCAGCGGCCGGATTCCGCAGCAGTACACCTAACAGTTAAAGACTATGTGTTGAACCAGAAACTCGATTATGAAGTGTCCTTCTTCAGATGTCGATCTTGCTTTGAGACAGGCCACCTAGCCAAAATTGCCCAAGCCTCGCGGAACAAATTTGCTAGAAACTCTCCACACAGATCTACATGGTTGGGAAGGGCCACAAAAGAACACTACACTTCATCCAAGAAGATATCTCTCGAGAAAACTCTGTTATTACAAGAAATCGGGCAAGATAGAAACAACTCTCAAGACAAGCAGGGGGAAAGCCCCGCCCAACAACAAAAAGCTGAACTCAACAACCCCTCAAGCATCGACAGTTATGAGGTCTCAAATAATGCGCAAAATAAATCTTCTTTTAACAACAAAGCTGATCTCCTAGACCAAACTTCTTCTTTGACTATCTCCAAAAGGACAAACACAATAGATCGCGAAGCTAAGACACCAATGACCCAAGAACCAGAAGAGATGAAGGAGATGCAAGATAAAGGAAGTTGGAAGACCATAGAGAAGAAAAAGAAAGATACATCACCAATCTCGCCAAGAAAGACAAGGAGTCAGACAATTAGAAATTAAGAAATTATAGGTCCGATAGACCAATTTCGTCTCAGTGGACGTTAACCATCATCATCATCATCATCATCATCATCATCATCATATATATATATTATATATATATATATATATATATATATATATATATATATATATATATATATAATATATTATATATATATATATATAATAATTAAAAAAGAATATTCCATGGAATATTCCTTGAAATATTCCATGGGACGGCCCAATCAGAGGCCGCCACGTGGCCCCTGATTACATCAGCAGACATTGCACGTATGTTAAAATTTATATGGTGGGGAGGGTGGAATCGAACCCCCGACCTTTCATACAACAAACACATGACTTACCGTTAGACCATAGGCTCCGAACTTGTCAAAAGGGCGGAGTTTTATTGTTTTAAATTTAAATGTTTGCAGAGCGGGAAAATTTGGGGGGCCAGCCCTCCCCCACCATATGACCACGCCCCAGGAACCGGGGGCTAGCAGTTAACCGCCAGGCGTGACTTCCAAGGATAACCATCGAGCCAAACAACGTGGTCACATGCGGATTTGGTGGGCAGTTAAGTTTCAGTTGGCGGATTTTTTGGCGGAGCTCCACTAAAGTTAGCTGGAGTCATTTTAGGGGAAACTGGCAATTTTCATTAAATGGCCATAACTTTGGCTAGGAAAGGCGGTTTTGGACGAATTTTTTTTTTTTATTTTTTTTTATTTTGGGTATTTTAGAAGTTCTGAAGCCATTGGCACAGGTCTTTTTTCCATCAGAGGTCATTTGCACAGTTTTTGGAGCCGTGAAATTTCTAGGAGCCACCAAGGCCCAGTATTGTGAGAACTGTTTCAGGTTGCAGGTATCCATTGGAGGTGAACTGGCAGTCAATCTTGAAGGATTCATGTGTTATGAATCCGATTTTACAGTCCATTTCACCTGTAGAGACTTCTAATCAGTTGTAATTTCATTTTGATCATTTAATCAAAACGAGGGCTGACCCATTTGGGAGCCTTGGACCCAGCAGACGTAGCCCAGGAGGGGTGAACTGTTTCATCAAATTCTTTTACATCTGTGGTTGATTTATTTTGCAGAACAAATTCATTTTGATGTGTTAAACAGTCAAAGCAAATATTTCTGCTATGCTTGAATGGATTATGAACATCTGAAAACTTCATTTGTTTCTTTACTACAAGACATGGGAATGTTTTAAACATGTTTAATACTGAATTGAATACCTTGCAAACCTTTTACAAGTAGTTTCAAATTTAGATCAAGTTGGTATCAGAGCTATGTTGTTGTTTCTTTGTATCAAAAGCAGTCAAATAAGCTATAGACAGAGCCTGAAACAATCCAGGAAGCCTTCGAAATGCTCTTGTTATACAATTGCAAAGTAGATAAATGCTCTTTCAGTCAATCTCTGGTGTAGTTGTCTTTTGATTGTTTTTGTGCAAAGATCTTCTAACTGTCTTGCAAGTGTTGATGCTTACCAGGTTACTTGAATAAGAAGGGGTTTTTGTTTGACAATTGGTTAAAGCTTGTCATTTGATTGAAAGCTTTGAGAACTCTTATTTGGAAGTTTCTTTTGTTTAATTGACCATTTACATAATGTCAATTTCTTCCACAAGTGAAGGTTTCCCCTTCGCAAAATTCTTCAATGATGACATGAAGAATGAGTTCCTAAAGGTGAAGGACATGGTGCAGATTCTCATTGAGGATCAAAGAGAAAGTGTTAAGCTTCATGCACAATTGATGGTGATGAAGGATGAGAAGGAAATAATTCTCCAAAGACTGCATGACATGGAGAAACAACTCCTTCAATTTCAAGAAGCTTTGTCCAAGAAAATGCATGAGGATGAGGTAAATCATTCAAACTTGTCTTCAATTTCCTCAATTGAAAAGTGTGTTGGTTCTTTTGAGAAACATACAAGAGGTATGGGGTCCAAATTAATGTTTAAGATGGGCTATCAAGAAGGCAAAGGTTTGGGCAAGCATGCACAAGCCATGATTGAACCTATTCAGTTGTGGAG
>APFE030976887.1:35666-89067 GCA_000404065.3 Pinus taeda | reverse complement strand
ATGTAAGGAACCACAAGTAGTTAGTAATAATGTAATGGGCCCATGGTATTAGTTCGATGGTATGAGGGAACCATGGTAATGATCCATGGTATTGTATGTATGAGGCCTATATAGAGGCTAGAGACTCTACATGGAGAGAGGTCAAGGAATTGTGTCAAGGAATATTGTATGAACAGGCATATGGCTTGTGGAGTGTTCTCCTTCCTTAAGGAGTGAATGTATGTTGTTGCCCTACCATAAGGGTTTGATCAATATAGAACCATTTCATATTCTTTCTAGGTTTATTTGCATTGTCTTATATTTTCATATCAGATCTATAATATTTTCGGGTTAGATCTATAAAAAAATAACACTCATACAATGAAGCATCTATGCTACACTAAAGATATGAAGCATAATATCCTTCTCTGATACCTTCTCACTCACATACATCCATCATCATTAGCCATTGTTATGGGGTAAAATGCACGAGATGAAAACTACCCTCAAAGGCCTTCCCGGGACCTTCAACAGACTGTAAGATTATCTGCAAAAGATACCAATTACACACATGTTCATCTATCAAACATAAATTGACAGGGTGTAAGAGGATCACCTTTGGTTCCTTCTAGATTTGCTTGGGGATCTCCATGCGGCAAGAAGAGCTCCTTCTAAGCCGGCTCCAAGATAATTCCTACACAAAGGACAAGGCAAACCAATCACAGCATACGCTTCTGAAAAAGAATGTAAGAATCCGTAGCAAACATGTCTAAATGTATAACTTAACTACTCAACTCTACAAGCATCAAAATGAACAAATAAATGCAGAATATCACCAACACTTTGGAGCAGGGAACACAACTGCAGTTCTATATTCAGAATGGAAGAGTGATTACAACAATCCATTTTATTAGCCTTCCTTACCCCTTCTTCCTCTCTCTCTCTCTCTCCTTTCAGCTAGCTCCTTCAAGAATATAATAGTTCACAACAACTCTATGGGCTATCCTTCCAAATGCTCCGATCCCTTTTTGCAATGGCCCTCTCGTTTCTTATATAGCAATCAAAGTAGGGCTGCCAAGCTCCATCTAGATTTCATTAGGGAAAAAACCATGAACCTACCCTGTTTACAAGCTTTTTCCCATTTGCCTTCATTCTCAGAATAGAATTTCTCCAAATATCTTGATTTTTGGAGTTTCCTTTCTTTTCTTGCACAAATTTAGGGATTTATTATCTAGATATTTATGAGTAGATTCATTGGCATGACCTTTTGAACATCACTTATGTTCACTAATGCTCCCCCTAGTCTAACCACAAGAGTTAGAAGGGTGACTAACACTCCTTTATGCTTGGTAACAAGCTTTATAAAGCCAGTTGTTAGTGTATAGAGAGCATTAGTGTGGATTCTGGGCCTGCAATTGTGGTCATTGCTTCAGTCATCTTTTCTTTCACCTTTGAGTTGATTAGGAGGTTAATTTGTCCTATAACAGATGCCCCTAAAGTATGAGGTCAGAGGCTGAGATGATGGCCGAAATACTTTATGAAAAAACACTGTAATTTGCTGTCAAAATCTTTGTAGAGAGAGAGAGAAGTTTTGGGTGGCAAGAAAAACCTGATACAACAAACATATATATAATATATATATATATATATAAATCATGTCCTGAGTCGCGAGCAATCCTATGCTCAATAGATAGCTATGTTAGAGTAATTTTCTCCTTGAAGATATAACAATGCTGGCTGCCAATATGGCACAAGGAAGATCCAGTTTCATAATAGATCATCCTAAAATAGTTGTCTCCAAAGAAAAATATCGTAGCTTGGGAGAGGAAACAAGGCTAAATGATGCCAGCCTCTACCCAAGGTCTTGATTCCGCTTCACCGAACATCATAGATCATTACATGTGATAATATGTGTTGACGTTGAACATGCATGAAATCATCTAATTACCGGCCAATAATGGAGACTGTTAACAAATGCGAGGAAGGCCACCGATAATGGTGATGGTCTCCAAGATGCACAGTGCAAACTAACGAGTGTGAAATATCTTCTGTCGCCGAACACTCGTAGAATCGCTTAACTAGGAGCTAATAATGAAAACCCATGATCAAACACAAGGTATCCTGCCACTAATGTCTGCAAGCACCAAGGCACTAAATGTGTTTCTGGGTTATCTTCCTAGATAGAGTGTTGAAGTCGATAGGAAGAAACTTATCAAAAGGTAGGCAATGATGTGTCCTACACAGTCGACACGAAACTGGACAAGGATGATTTTATTTTTTGAAGAATCTTTTGAGATTTTGGGTCTAAACAATCGAGGGAATGATGAAAGGATATGTAGGATTGGTTGATAGAGGAAACAAATGGGAACCCTTGAACAATAGAAGGCACGCCAACGGTTTTAACCAGACAACACTAGAATCATGAACACTACAGAGTGTTTAAGATACAGAGATGCAATTACATTAGGGTATATAGGCTAAAAACTCAAAGGCTGGTAGGGTTAATACAAAGAGGCTATCAAAATGATGGTTTATCTGAGGGAGTGCCATGTTCAAGGGAACGAATGCTGCCAAACCACGCTTTCAAATACAGGATACAGTTGTATTGTCCACTTTTCCCCGTCTGATTTTTTAGTGAGTCTAGATGGGTAAACTCATCGATCTTTTCATGTTTAAAGAGTCTAAAAATGATTGCAAAAGGAACGACTCTTTGCCCTATCTGATTAGTTTAATGAGTCCAGACAGGCAAACTCGTCAATTTTTTCATCTTTTAAGAGTCTGAAAAGTATCGTAAAAAGAATGACTCTATATCTTGTCTGTATATTTTAAAGAGTCTAGACTATACAACTCGGTGGTCTTTTCATATTTAGAGAGTCTAAAAAGATAGTAAAGAAAGACTCCATGGTGGTCCCTTTTTCATAGTTGTTAACCGGGGGCGAAAAAAGTTTAATAGTATCCTCGAATCAGTTACTTTTCCGTATTTTAATCTATTGAACGTGGATAAAGAGAAACCTTTTTCCAATAGATGTTGACCTCATTTTGTTACGAGTACGAGGTGACAGACTAAACTTGTGTTTTGTTGCGACACTTTAACGAGCTCAGTAACAAAAAATCAGGATTTTTTATTTTTTAATGAGTAAGAAAAAGTACCTGAAAGAATGCTCGGGTCATCTTTAGCATTTTTAATGCGTAGCAAGACACAGCTCAAGGTTTTTTCAATTTAAAGAGCGAGAAAAAAGTGCCTAAAAAGGATGCTCCGTTGGTCTTTTTTAGTTTACGAGTTGGAACAAGATCAAAAAAGAGGTGCTCAGAGCATCGTTTACATATATTTAATGAGTGAAAATGATGAAAAACTTGGGAATGTTTATATTGTTTAAAGAGCGATAAAATATCCCTAAAAGTGCTTTACTCATTGTGGTATGGATGTTTAATGAGCCCTACTACAAAAAACTTGGAGATGTTTATATTTTTTAAAGAGCAATAAAATGTCTCAAAAAGTGCTCTACCATTGTTAGATAGATTTTAACGAGTTTAACGATGAAAACTCGGGGATGTTTATATTTTTTAAAGAGCAATAAAATATCCCTAACAGTGCTCTATTATCTTCATTGTAGTAGTTTAATGAGCCCAATGAAGGAGACTCAAGGTTTTTCGAATTAACGAGCAAGAAAAATACCATAAAAAGAACACTCGATCTTTCTCGATCTCATGCTTGACACTAGAAGGGTATATGCCATGCATTTCCTCATAATATGAAGGAAAAACATCGTGGAAGTTCCTAAACGGGTAGGTGAAGCTCACAACTTCCTCAAGATTGTGATTGGCTCCACTCTGTATGTTTTCCATGATGCCTGTCATGATGGGAAGAAATGTTTATGAAATATTGCCCCTGTTTCCTTCCGAGTCCAAAAGTTGGATAGTCGTATACAGTGAGGAAATGGTTTCATGTGCACCAGGTGATAGGATTTGAATAGGCATCATGTTCAAATTAGATATCAAAACATGATGGTGTGAATCCTCCTATGGTCATTCTTCTAACCCCGTGAACTCTCTAATAGCTTCGTTCCTTGGTAGGACTTGATTGAGTGGATCGAAAGAAAGAGTGGTTATGGGAGGGGCAGTGGTATCGTTGGCCAAAACCAAAGTGACTGAAGATTCAGATGAAAATTGAATGGCTTGGTAGGCCATTTCAGTTGGTGACAACAGAATTTTTGCTCTGTATGTGTCAATATCTGAAGGAGCCGGTAGGATCCATGGATCGGTCTTTTCATGAGGAATAGATGAAAGCATATTAACCATCTGTGAAACCTGCAATGGCTGAAGAGGGAAACAACCCATGAGGGAAGAAGCCTTCAATAGACCGGTACCTAAACTGATATAAGAGTCAGTTCCACCTCCTACTAGGGGTACGGAGCCACTTGGTAATGGTGAATAATCAGGGGTGCAGAAAGACAACTGATCTATTGTAACTACCTTTCCATCCAATGGAAATTGGATTATGTGAAAGACAGTAGATACGACGACCATCATGGCATATGTCCAACTGCGACCCAGCAAGAGATTATAGTCGAGTTTTCTGTCCACGACTTCTATGTCCACCATTACGGTTTTCCCACTCAAAGTGATGGGGAAACCGACTAAGTATCCTTTTGATATAAAGGTGTGGTTGTCTAAAGCTTTTAGGGAGTTTGATGGTGGGGATAGGGTTGGATAACCCACGGTGAGCCAACATGAAGCCGACATGATGCAGGTTGAAGCACCTTCATCGATGACAGTACTATGTATACATTTACCTTTTCTGGTGATATGCACCTGGAATGCAAGCTGGTGAGAAAGGGGAGGTTTACACTTGTTCATGCCAAAAACAACAACCATGGAATCCTCTAGGTCAATACCACCAATAGCCGAAAGCAAAGCTTTCTGTTGTGTTGGGCATGTTTGTAATACTTCAAGCATCGAGATAGCTGGCAGCGCTTGTGCCAAATCCTCTACAATGTTGTAGTGTTGGGAAACACGTGCAGACGTATTGTGCATTGTGCATCGAAGTGCCCCTTTTTGCGGTCGAATTACAAGGTTCGCAACTGGCCCGTTGATATGCAAATCATTGGGCAGTGGTGGGATTTAACTTGAGGAAGGTGCCATTGCATGAGTGATAAGAGCTCCATAAGATTTGGCTCTTGTGGCGAGATCTACCATTCCAAATGTGTAAATGGTAGAAGATCCTTCTCCAGCTGAAGGATGTTGCGAACCATCGTTTCCCCCTGGTGTGGGTTGTTGTTGGTTAGAAATAAGATTTTGTTGTTGCTAAGTGGGAAAAGGATGCCTAAGGACAGCAGGGGTCTTACCAGTATCCTTTTTGGCAAGGTAATCTGTGCATTCTTGAATCCGCGGACAATGCCAAGTTTCGTGGTCTTCAGCATGGAGTTTGCAAGGAAATCTGGCAGGTGTATCTTTTTCATTAGCAGTAGGCGTATTGGCCTTCTGTTTTGGGTTGGGCTACTTTGTTGACTGCTCTTCAGAAGGAGCGGTCTTTTTCTAATTCTTCTTTTTCTTACCACTGGGATTTTTTGTAGACTGCACAGAGTTTATTGCAGTGGTAGGAAGAGCAGTTGTTTTGGTGGTAGCGGAAGCATTAGGGTTGCCAGGGGCATTAGGGATTATGTCTTAAAGAGTGCTAGACTATGAATATATCAAATTCAAGTGCTGGGAACGACGTATGGATTGGCCTTATGTGACCACACCACCTCGAGCGACATCTCTAGCAATTTGCGGAAGTAACGACCTGCAAAACTAGTCTATTAAGAGAAAATCAGGGATGGGAGCTTTGACTAACCTCTGCCTACATCTCCATTCATGGATATGATCGGAGATGTGGGTGACAGTATCCTAACGAAACGAAGTAAGGAGTTCTGTCCCCGTCTCATAATGGATAGATAACTGAAAGTGCTTTAGGAACTCCATCGCTAAAGCGTCAAAGGTATTCACTAACGCACATGGTAACTCAATATACCACTTTACTGCATTACCAGTGAGCGTGAGGGGAAAAAGATGTAATCAGACACTGTCATCCACCACAGAGTTAGAAACACACCAGAGATGGTAGGTGGTGACATGAGTGCTTGGATCCTCCCCTTGTTTTCCATCGAACTTAGGAATGTCTGTCAGTATTTTATGCGGGATCGGTGACCATTTTAAGTTGTGGTAGATGGGGTCATTTGTCAACTTGTATAAGTTGGGAATATCAAATGTTGCTAAAAAAGGAAAATTATTGGGTGCCCGCGACTCAGACCATGGTGATGATGGATGACCTGAGGAGCTCTGTGCTCATCCCATCATTTGGTTCCCGGTGGTGTACATGGGCTAGGTGGTGTAGCAGTTGCTTTGCGATATGGTGTTGTAGATTGGATTTCCATGAGGATTTTGATACTGGGGTATGAAGTTGCCCCCAGTATAAGGGGTGCCCTCTTGACTCATCTGAGCTTATGAGTAGGGTGTGCCCATGGATTGGATGGGAATCCCTTGTGGATTTCCAATTGACACAGAACTAACCATATGGCTTTGATTGACAGAGGGAACACTCATGTCAATCAGCGACTGCCCATGCATGCCTAAGAGGAGCGGGGGAATTGTGACATTCCCTGCCGATATGTGCATGTTGGGAACCGCCCCAGATATTTGAATCTATGGGTTGGAACTGTACATTGGTGGCCGACCTTCGTGTTGGTAAACTGGAACCACGCCCATAGTTCCTCATTGAGTGTTATATGGAGCACTATATGTGGCACTAGTCGAAGGTATGCTTTGTGGCACCATAGGGGTGGAACCTGACATCTGCTGGGTTCCACTTATAGAGGGTCTTATGTGAGTTGCAGTACCTGGGACGAACAGGATAGCAGGATTTCACATTACCGGTGTTGTAATGACTGTCGATTGGGGAAGTGGTAGAGGACCAACAATTGCTCTATAATTCCACAACCCTTGAGGCATCGACTGGATATATGGGAAAGTTCCACCTACTGAAGAAGGAAGTATAGGTACCGCAGGAGTAACGATAGGTTCTAACATATCTATAAGCGAAGTGTTGAAATGAGGAAGAAATCCTTCCGTAAAGAAATCCTCTGGCAAACTAGAGCCATCGATTGTCCACACAGATCCTGTGTGCGATTTAGGAGACTGATTCCTCGAAGATGAGGAATCTAAGTCAATGGAACTCGACAGATCCTCCACAATGAGTGGAGGAAGTCCTAACAATCATTTGGATTGACGATGAGGGCCGGATGTATCCACAATTATGTTAAGTTTTATCAAATAGATTTTAATGTGATATTCTTTAAAGTCTCACAAACGATACCACTTAGGTACCTAAAAAGAAAAAATACACTAAATATGTCAATCAACAAATAGAGGGAAAAATACCTTGTCTGATAAGCACCGATTACTGGAGATGAAACCCAGTCTCTCAATGAATAACAAAGAAGGATGGCTAAATGTATGGTTCGGTTACTTTTGAGCTTCACCTGAACCTCAGATTGAGGGGCCAAGTACTCTCGTGAAGACGAGCACCCTCCTAAAAATTGAAGACAATGTAGATCTGTCCATTTTAAGTACCATGACAGCCCGTCCCAGTCACCTTGTGTAAGTCCCTAGAAGGTTTGGCCACTAAATATACCTCAAATCACAGACATTACCAGGGGTGACATAGTCGTAGACAACACCCTGTGTGGGAAGGATACCTGAGTCCCCGACTCAGTTCCGAAATTCCCGAAGGGACCCCCAATACACAGAATGACCAAAGGAGTTGTAAGCGAAGGTGGGCTACCTTCAATTACATTCCGAAGTTGTCTCGTATTTCGCTCCGTTGTGAGTGGAGTTGCCCTGGTAATATGAGTGTAGAAGGATTTTTCACTCATTAATGACACTAGTTTTGGTTTTCAACCTTCGTCAGTTCACTCACATGTTTATCCCAATGTCCTAATCTAGCTAATGCTGGTTTGCTCAAAAAAGAGTAACTGATTGATTTTAATGTAAATTTTAGTGTACTTTCTTATTTGTCTTCGGTATGGGTGTTGATGTATGAATATGGTGAGACTTTCAACTCAATAAGCCATGCAAAACAATGCTTTGAAAAAAAAAATCAATTTCTTATGCAAACAAGTCTTATTCTATGCATGTATCATTTCACATATTCATGGATTCATGAGCGCATCTAAAGCCATTCAACACTTGCATAACCAAAAGTTTATTTTCTTAATATTCCCTAACAACTACTAAAAACCAAAATGAAGCAGCCTACAACTATTTCGACAGAAGGAGATATATAGTTTATCAACTTTTCTTTAAAAAAAAATGTCTTTTAAGAGAGAAAGACTAGAACATTTTCTTAAGAATAAATTTTCAAGACACCAAATTTGTTAACATGATACTATTGCAGATCTTACTTTAGCCCCTGAGACAAGTTCCCCCCCTTTTGGTCCACAAAATCTTCTGAAAAACATGGAAATGGGAGATTAACACTCTGTTTCTTTGTAAACAAAGAGTTAGTTTGGCCACTAACACTCCCTATGCACAGTCAAAAAGCTTTATAAAGCTGTGTAGACTAGCAACATGCATTAGTGAGGGAAATAGCTCAAAAAGAGGGCTTTTAGGATCAATTTCTGAGGAGAATGCAACTTTGCAAGATGCAACAAGATAGATGGTGGATCAGAAAAGGATTTGAAGAAGCAGGAAGCTCATAGAAGAAAGAGAAGATATGAGAGGAGTCCAGGTAACCGGGAACTAGATGTATAGTCCCCAACGAAGTCGCCAATTCTTCTATGGGGTAAAATGCACGGGATGAAAACTACCCTCAAAGGCCTTCCTGGGACCTTTGACATACTGTAAGATTATCTGCAAAAGCTTCTAGTTACACACATGTTCATCTATCAAACATAAATTGATAGGGTATGGAAAGAGGATCACCTTTGGTTCCTTCTAGATTCGCTTGGGGATCTCCGTGCAGCAAGAAGAACTACTTCTAAGCTGGCTCTAAGATAATTCCTGCACAAAGTACAAGGCAAACCAATCACAGCATACGCTTCTGAAAACAAATGTAAGAATCTGTAACAAACATGTATAAATGTATAACTTAACTACTCAACTCGACAAGCATCAAAATGAACAAATAAATGCACAATATCACCAACACTTTGGAGTAGGGAACACAACTACAGTTCTATATTCAGAATGAAAGAGTGATTACAACAATCCGTTGTATTAGCCTTCCTTACCCCTTCTTCCTCTCTCTCTCTTCTTCTTTCAGCTAGCTCCTTCAAGAATATGACAGTTCACAACAGCTCTATGGGCTATCCTTCCAAATGCTCTGATCCCTTTTTGCAATGGCCCTCTCGTTGCTTATATAGCAATCAGATTAGGGCTGCCAAGCTCTATCTAGAGTTCATTAGGGAAAAAACCATGAACCTTCCCTGTTTACAAGCTCTTTCCCATTTGCCTTAACTCTCATAATAGAATTTCTCCAAATATCTTGATTTTTTGAGTTTCCTTGCTTTTCTTGCACAAATTTAGGGATTTAATATATAGATATTTATGAGCAGATTCGTTGGCATGACCTTTTGAACATCACTTAAGTTCACTAATGCTCCCTCTGGTCTAACCACAAGAGTTAGCAGGGTGACTAACTCTCCTTTATGCTTGGTAACAAGCTTTATAAAGTAGGTTGTCAGTGTATAGAGAGTGTTAGTGTGGATTCTGGGCCTGCAATTGTGGTCATTGCTTCAGTCATCTTGTCCTTCACCTCTGAGTTGATTAGGAGGTTAATTTGTCCTATAACAGCCACAAAGCTCATGAGACAATAATATAAAACTTGTAGGGTGAAATTGAACTTGGGGATAGGATCAAAGGTGCACAAATTGGACCAAATAAATCCACTAAGCTCACTACTTGTGCACTAAATGCATTCACATCATTGGAGGACCTTTTCAAAAAATTTATAACTTTTTCTGCAAGAAACGTGGAGAAAATCTTGTGAAAAGACTCGGTCGCACGCTTGACACTGTCTAAACTTGACCATAAGGTGTAGTCACTCTCACTGACCTCTCTCCATGCGACTGAAACTTTTTAGTCATTCTCATAAGCTTGTAAGAGAGCTACTAGGGTAGAGCATAGGTGAAAATGTCAATCCTTCAGTCCATAACCTATGCCACCTGTTGGAACATCTTCTACAACTCCTTTGTGAGCCTCCAAACCTTTTCCATGGCCTCTAACACATCTAAAAGTGGATGAATTAAGTATCCCAAGTGTCACTTTCAAAATGACCTTGAAGGCCAATAAACAAGGTTGGAAAGAGTGTCAATAAGTCCTTCACTCTCCACCAATCATCACCACAACTGCAACGCATCTGAACAAACCTGTAAACAACTTTGTAGCAACATCATCAAGCCATCACATCACTACAACAAGTCATCATCATAAGCATAGACATGAAGACTTAATGAAGACCTAGTTGACAACTCAACTAGTGTGCCATCAACCATCACACATAGATCTGATCATCATCCACTAATGCCATCATATTATACCATGCCATCAACCATCACATGTAGATATGATCATCATCATAGTATCAACATCAATGCCAACACAAACCAATATGAGTGACATCAATGCCAACACAATCATCCCAATGTCAACTCAACTAGCTAG
The DNA here is from genome assembly GCA_000404065.3 of Pinus taeda. Lineage (NCBI taxonomy): Eukaryota > Viridiplantae > Streptophyta > Pinopsida > Pinales > Pinaceae > Pinus > Pinus taeda. The sequence goes on along the minus strand of APFE030976887.1, from coordinate 78,390 downwards.
CTAGAACCATAACCATGTTGACATCAATGCCAAGCACTATAATGCCTAAATCTCACTCTGCTAACATAACAATATATGCCTAGGATTAGCCAAGCCTAGTAACAATCAAGATACAATACATTAATTATTCTCTAGAAAATAGTTGAATCATTCAGTGGTAAAATTACCCGATGAATGAAATAAGTATTCAATACTTCATTTGTTTGACATATTGCTCCACTTTCAATCCATGAAAATGGAATTTTCAATGACATAGACAACAAAAGATCCAATCATAGAATATATAAATGAATTCAAGCTATTTCTAAAAAAAATATTAAGGAGTTTTGATATATACCTGTAAACATTGAACACATTGTATGAGAAAAACAATGCACTTTGTATTAACAATGGGAGGAAAATATTACAAACCTTTTGGCCTTGACATCATAAGATCTCTTCCAAGAAATCTCCAATCCTTCCTCCTACAATGATAAGCCTTCACTCTTCAATTTGACAACATAAGGGTACTTCAAAAGTCAACTCCTACTCCTTTAGTTTGCATTGTATTTATAGCAAAGGAGAGGAGGTTGGAGATCCATCTTCTAAGGGATGAGAACAACAATTAGAGGGGATTGATTCCATGATAAGGGGGATGAGATCCATCATTCTTGGGATGAGGTCCAAAGAGGTAGGAGCTCGAGGTCTAATTAGTTGAGAGAAGATTCGTCAACAAGGTTCCATACTTTACTTTTTTATTTTTACCCACGTTGAAAGGGTGTCACACTCTGCAATGGATAAAATTGTGACACTACATACATGTCAATGACTAAACCTGTGATGTCGCAGTTTGTGTCTAGGAAATGTGTGACATTGCTTAAAATTAGGGTTTTTAATAAATGTAGTCCAAGATTCTTGGGATCTTCAAAATGGATTTTCTTCTGGCTTTGTAGGGATTACTAACAATGGTTCTTCAAATAGCAGGGGATCTAGATTTGGCGTCATTTTCCTAATGGTGACAAAATAACATGTAACACATAGGATTTTGCCTCTCAAGCACTACATGTTGCGTAGTTGCAGTTTCTAGTCTTGCCTTCCCTACTGTTTGGAACCCCTCACTGCACCATGCCTTGTTCTACCTTGCCTCTCTATATGCATTGCACAGTTCTAGTACATAGTGAGACCTTCTCTTAGTCACTATGAAGCTCAGTTGTGTAGTAATTTCCTTTCTCTCCCTTGACCCCTATGCATTGTACAATTTCAATCAACAAGCTCGTCAACCTTGTCTCTTCACTTTCCCACTACACTGGACCCTGAAGAGCCTCTTCCTATTGTGCATTTCATAGTTTTAGTGAGTAGAGGGATCACCCCTTAGCCACAATTAAGCTCAAGCGCATAATTCCCAACAAGCCTCTCTATCTCAGCTCTTAAACATACCTATCACGATCAGCTTGTTCCATGAGAAAAGTAGGGTTAGAATAGATGATTTCCTAACTGATGTTTCCTTGTCATGAGTGAAATTTATTGGTAGGTGTACCACCTCAACATGGCAAGATGGTGCTCAAAGAAGATGTCAAGGAGAAGAAACAAAGAGCCACTTGCAGAGAAGAAGCATAAAGAAGAACCATCATGAAGACATGAAGAAATCCTTGACCATGATAGAATTATGACATATCATGATGACTCAAAAGCTTTCAACATTCATACAAGGACCTTTGGAGTATGAAGATGAAGTATAGATCAGATCTATTATCAAGAATGGAAGACATAGCAACAAGGAGTGGCAGTTGACATGGACACATCACAAAGAAGTCTTATGTCATAGTGGCCAACTCATGGCCTCTTAAAGTGTCATCACATAGTCCTATGTTGCCTATATCATGATGTGGAATGTAATTATGTATTTTCAAAGAAATGGGAAAATATAAATATGTGGAAGTCCAAAAGTCACATGTGGACAAAGTGTCACTAAGAAAATTCAAAAAGTCATGTAGAAGTTCAAAGGTCATTTGGAAGCTCAAGAGTCATGAATAAAGTTCAAGAGTCATAAGGGGAGATGAAAGGTTATATGTCTTGTTATAAATAAACCCTAATAACTCAAGAAAAGGGCTTTTGGAGGCTTAGACTTTTGAGAGCTAGCCTTGGCTCCTCTAGCTTGGCATAGGAGAGAAGGTCATTCCTTGGATGAGTAAGTAGTGACTTAATGTTCCACTATTGGAGTCAGTGCCTCACCATTGTAATTGTGTACTTGGAACTTTCACCTAATTATCAGAAGCGCATTGAGCCAACACACTTTCATACATGTTGTGAATGTTGTAAGCCTATTCTTTAAATGTTTGCAGTACATGTTGTTTTCATAAGAATTAAAGAAAATGAACTATTTTGTTGGCTTTAGTATCCATCTTGTTGAAGGTGTGTTGTATTTTCTTTCATGAATCATTATTATATTGTGAACTAATTTGCATGTTAATTAATGAATCTTTCCTTGCTCGTGTGTGTCTCTCTTAAGATAGTAGTATTAATTTCCTTCGAGCAGCTCACTCTTTCTTTCTGTCTTGTGGACTTCTCCTTTTATGTAATGTAAATGTGTGATTTACAGTGTCAACTTACTTGCTTGTTTCAAAGGTTATCTATATAATGTCTTATGTTAACCATTGAAGGCAAGGAAAACCTTTAAGTTATGGTGTCTCGGCTGATACTCCAGATGGGGTTTGTTAGCTCTGCTACAGGTTGCCTATGTTCGAGGAGCCGAATGTAAGCTCAGTCCTTGGTTCTACTCAAAGAAGGCCTAAACTAGATATCCTCGCCCATTCCCCTTTGTTTCTCCTTTGCTTCCGTTTAAAATCACATAAATTCATTTTCTTAAGCCTTTGGGCAAAAAAGCATTATAAGCCCTTTTCCCTCAATCGCTATCGCAAACTTCCCATTTCTCCTTCCCTCATTCTCCCTTCATCAGTCATTCTCTTAAAAATAGTTAATTCCTTTATCGGGTTCGCAGGTTTAATCACAATCGACAAATCGCATGTGTATAAGGCCCAAAGAATTATCAAAGGAAATTGCTGATCCGATGACTCTGGCCCACACCCCACAAACCAATCTCCGTCGTCCGATCATCCTCCAAGAAATCTGATGGAATTCGCTTCTCCCACTGCTATAACTTAACCACGTGTTAACTTGCGATAAAGCAGTTTCTCCCCTGTCCCATTCGCCACGCATCATGCGATAAGTGTGATCGTGAGCCCATGTGTGAATATCTCCCGACCCCCGAAATCGGTGCGATTGATACCGCTTACCGCCCATTTTACCATCCCTGCTCGTTATCGCCCGTGATACTCTTTCGCCTGATGGCCATCGGATCTGTCCGCCCGCTATTCGATGACTCACATTTGTCCGCTCCTGTTTTCTCCCGATACCCTCTACAAAACGATTCCCACCCTCATTCCACGTGATTAAATGACTAATATTCCTCCTCCATGCATCTGCCATGCAGTCTTCGTGTCCTTGACATGTACCATGCATCCGAAGGATGAAGGTGGCCAGTGTTCAGTCCTCTGCACAATAATTCTTCAACAACTGCATTCAAGAGCAGTATGACTGAAAAACAAGAAGGACGTGCCTCGAGCAGATCAGATTATTTATCAGTTATGGAGCTTCTTTCATATTACACTCCACCTGTTCAGGAAGGACAACTGAGTAGTAGAAAAGATCAATCCATTCATTAAAGCAAGCATATTGTAGCAAAGACTCCATCAGTGAGTTAAAGTGGTTGGTGGTCCATTATGACCCCTCCACGCATAGAACAACAGATAATTTTTGTAAAGAAACTCTATATATACCCGAAAAACAGATGTAATCTAGGTTAATGGCTTTGGTTTTGATGTAAGGTTCAACTTCTGGAGATTGTAACTACTGTGATACTTGCAGCATCTGGTCTTCATTTTCAGCTAATACAAGTTTCTTTTGTTGTTAATTGCTCACTTTCCACTTCTTCTTTGTTCTAGGTTGTGCCTGTTATGCATTTATTCATGTGCTCTTGATATTTAGCATTAGAGGGGCTGTCATCCCACCTCTATGTTAGAATCTTGTATGTATCATTGAATGTGTTATGCAGGTTTCTTTTTACTTAGTGCCAGAGAGCTGTCATCTTGTCTGTGCATTAGGAAATAGATTTGCAGACCTTTTACTAGTTGTAGCTGGCCATCACATGGTCTTATGCATCTGCTGGTGTGGTCAATATTCTCCATGTTTTCTTACTCCTCAAACTGTGAGTAATTGGTGGTCTAAAGCCTTGTGGTCTGGGGGTGTTCACCCATGTTTGAAGTTAAGCATAGTAGAAGTGGTTATTTGGCTTGGACAAGCATCATTCCTTCCATTCAGCCATTTCCAACATTTTGTTGAGTTTTGTAATGTTCCCGAGCATCTCCGAGATACAACCTAGGAGAGTTTCTTAGGGTGATAACATTAATTGGTACCATTGCCGGTGAGAGGAATTTTAAGCTCAGCTTCCCTAGGAGAACGATACAGTTCCATATTTTGATGATAGACAAAGTTTGGGCACATTTTTGGTTGTAATCATCTATCTGGCGACTCCACTGGAGGAAGGCCAACCTTTGGCGACTCCACTGGAGGAAGGCCAACCTTTGGCGACTCCACTAGAGGAAGGCCAACCTTTGGCGACTCCACATTACAGTCCTAGCTCAGTTTGTGATACATGATCGAAGAAATCCTCAGAAATCACTAGCTGTCCCAATACCTGACCCTGAAAATATCGTTAAGCAGAAGAAAACATGACAGAAAGGAGCATGAGGACCAGGTAAGCCTAAGAAATCCCATGTATCTTTGCTAAAAGAATTTCCTTTAGAGATTCATAAAGCTCCTTGTCCATTTAGTCCCCCTCTGAATCTCAGTCCAAAGAAAGCATCCCATACAGTCCATCATATTCCTTTGTCTCTGTCATCCATTTCATTGTTCGATACTTCTCAATCTACCAGTATCCTTTCACCTGCCCCAGTCATGGCAGGCCAACAAGCACCCACGAAGATAGAAAGAATTGTTGCTGCTAGATATGGACCTTTCGTCTTGCCTGTTATTTTGAATCCCATGCCTGTGAGAGATTATCAGGAATATATGCCTAAGTTTACTGGTACAAAAGGAGTAACAGCTGAAGAGCACCTTGAGTCTTTTTATTGCTATGCTGATAACCTAGATATCAGTGAAAAGGATGTGTGGATGAGGGCTTTTGTCCAAAGCCTAGATGCTAAAGCTAAAAAATGGTTCAGAGAATTAACTCCTAGGTCTATAGCGGACATTGAGGCCTTAGATGATGTGTTTTTAAAGCATTGGGGGGATAGAAAAGATATGCTCTTTTATTATACTAAATTTGGGAACTTGCAGAGGGAGAATGGTGAGCTGTTGTCTGACTTCAGTAAGAGATTCAACCATATGTACAGCAGAATGCCATATGAAGTGAAACCCACCCCTACTTCTGCTATGCTCACTTATCCCAATGCCTTCGATTCTCATTTCTGCCTGTAGTTAAGAGAAAGAAGATGTGCTTCTTTGGCTGATATGCAATATGCGGCCTTTGAAGTAGAATCAAACATCATGGCTGCAGAAAGACTCGAAGGTGATGCTGAAAGGAGAAGACAAGGGGTTGAGTCCTCATCATCCTCAGAGCTCAAGATAGATAAATTAGCCAAGATGATAGAGTCATTAGCCTCTAGAGTTTCCGAATTAAAAGCTAAGCAGCATTATGAGGAAGCAGGATCTCCTAATACCTTTTCTCTTCCAACTTCAAATCAATATAGAGGAGCACAGGTGTAGTTGCAAGTTTTACAGAGAAGCAAAGATGCTAATGAAGACAAAAGGGTGAAGACCCTTTTTCAGAGTATAGTCATGGAGGAAGGGCATTTTGAAGAAGAGGATGAGGTCCATGGTTTGGAAGATAAGGGAAATGCCCCTTTCTTAACCACATCTGCCTATGAAGAGGCATTATCTAGAGGCATTGCTCATGAGTTTGTTGTACCTGTAGAACAACAATCTTATCAGAATAAGCAGTCAACAGCAAGTCCCACCATCCTGGGAAGAGTCTGAGCCCGAAGCCAGCTCAGCTTCCCATGACTATGCAAATCTGCAAATTGACCAGCCTAATGTCCCCTGCCCAATGATCAAAAAGGGAGAAGAAGACTCCCCATCATCTATTGTTTCTCTGTCTCTTCAAAAGACAATCCCTCATAATTTCCCATCAGGTATTGAAGCGGGCCAGAATTCAATGCCCAAGGCTGATATGGATAATATCTGTCTTGATATTCTGATGCTTGCCCAGGTGGCCTCCACACAGTTTGAAAGGGCAGTTTGCTAGAGCACAGAGGAAGAGGATGCACAGTTTTGGGACAACTCCTTAGATGTGGACTATTCTAAGAAAGATGTAGGAGCAGAAGAATTCTTTGTATCCCCCACAAAAGAATGTATTGGTTCATCATTTATATTAATTGTGCAGGCTACCGAAGACACAATCAAGTACGCAGCAGCCATTGTTATTCAGCAGGCATACAAAGGCTTCCATGAGGAACATCCAAGGATGAGAGCATACAGAGAGGGGGTGAAATACAAACCATCTCTAGCCGATAAGGTCAAATGCCCTAAACTCTTTGAGGTAGAGGATCAAATCAATCCAATTTTGCAGATCTATGATGAACTGGCTGACATGTCGGCTGAGAGGAGAAAAAACAGTTTTGATGGTCGAGTAGATGGCCAATTTTTAAAGAATAATGATTGTAAGCATGTTCTTTTACAGGTTTTAGCGTAGACTTAATTAGACTCCATGCCCAATGGAATACGAGGCAATGTTTTTTAAGCTTGTTTTGTATGAAGGCATTGGTTTGCAGTTCTTGAGAGCTCACAGGGAGTATCTCATCCCCAGAAGGAGCCAGTGTTAGCTCTGCTATAGGTTGCCTATGTTCGAGGAGTAGAATGTAAGCTTGGTCCTTGGTTCTACTCAAAGAAGGCCTACACTAGATATCCTCGCCCATTCCCCTCTGTTTCTCCTTTGCTTCTGTTTAAAATCACATAATTCATTTTCTTAAGCCTCTGGGCATTGAAACCCTTAGACCCACATAACCGCGCGCCTTCGCAAAAAAGTGCTATAAGCCTTTTCCCTCAATCGCTATCGCAAACTGCCCATTTCTCATTCCCTCATTCTCCCTTTATCAGTCATTCTCTTAAAAATAGTTAATTCCTTTATCGGGTCCACAGGTTTAATCGCAATCGGTAGATCGCATGTGTATAAGGCCCAAAGAATTATCAAAGGAAATTGTTGATCCGATGACTCCGGCCCATGCCCCGCAAACCAATATCCACCATCTGATCATCCTCCAAGCAATTTGATGGCATCCGCTTCCCCCGCTGCTATAACTTAACCGCGCGTTAACTGGCGATAAAGCGGTTTCTCCCCTATCCCATCCACCATGCGTCATGCGATAAGTGTGATCGCGAGCCCGTGTACGAATACCGCCCGACCCCCGAAAGCGGTGTGATAGATACCACTTACCACCCATTTTACTGTCCCCACTTGTTATCACCCGTGCTACTCTTTTGCCTGATGGCTGTCGGATCTGTTTGCCTGCTATCTGACGACTCACGTTTGTCCGCTCCCATTTTCTCTCGATCTGTAAAATGATTCCCGTCGTCGATCCATGTGATTCAACGGCTGATCTTCCTCCTCCATGCGTCTGCCATGCAGTCTTCACATCCTTGACTTGTACCATGCATCCGAAGGATGAAGGTGGCCAGTGTTCAGTCCTCTGCGTAGTAATTCCTCAACAAATGCATTCAAGAGCAGTATGACCGAAGAACAAGAAGGACATGCCTCGACCAGATCAAAGCATTTATTAGTTATGGAGCTTCTTTCATATTACACTCCACCTATTCAGGAAGGACAATCGAGCAGTAAAAAAGATCAATCCATTCATTAAAGCAAGCAGATTATAGCAAAGACTCTATCAGAGAGTTAAAGCGGTTGGTGGTCCATTATGACCCCTCCACGCATAGAACAGCAGAGCATTTTTGTAAAGAAACTCTATATATACCCCTAAAAACAGATGTAATCTAGGTTGATGGCTTTGGTTTTGATGTAAGGTTCAACTTCTAGAGACTGTAACTACTGTGATACTTGCAGTGTCTGGTCTTCATTTTCAGCTAATACAAGCTTCTTTTGTTGTTAATTGCTCACTTTCCACTTCTTCTTTGTTCTCGGTTGTGCCTGTTATGCATTTATCATGTGCTCTTAATATTTAGCATTAGAGGGGTTATCATCCCACCTCTGTGTTAGAATCTTGTATGTATCATTGAATGTGTTATTCAGGTTTCTTTTTACATAGTGCCAGAGAGCTGGCGTCTTGTCTGTGCATTAGGAAAGAAATTTGCAAACCTTTTACTGGTTGCAGCCGGCCATCACATGGTCTTCTACATCTGCTGGTGTGGTTAGTATTCTCCATGTTCACCTACTCCTCAAACTATGAGTAATTGGTGGTCTAAAGCCTTGTAGTCTGAGGGTGTTCACCCATGTTTGGAGTTAAGCATAGTAGAAGTGGTTATTTGGCTTGGACAAGCATCATTCCTTCCATTCAGCCATTTCCAACATTTTGTTGAGTTTTGTAATGTTCCCGAGCATCTTCGAGATACAACCTAGGAGAGTTTCTTGGGGTGATAATAGGGTTGCTACTCTAAACGAGGTGAGGTTTAGTTGAGACTTCATATGAGGGAGACCCCCTTAATTGATGGATTTCCAACATCGTCAACAATACATTATCAAATGAAACTTACGTTATAATATTTTCCATTATCTTAAATGTATTGTCTATATTTAAACTAACCGGTAGGGACTAGCTACTATGTAACACTTCTTCATTTACACTTTCTAAACATATATATGTAGCTCTTGTTTTTTCACACTTTCTAAACATATATGTATTTGCACTTTCTAAGCATATATGTGATTCTCAATAAAGATGAAGTAGTGAAGAGTTAATATAGAATTAAATTTAACAAATTACTGGTGTAGAAAATAATGAATATGTAATTTGAAGTTAATAAATAAGTATAATTTGTTAAAAAAAATTAAAATAACCAACTATAAAAATGATTTTACTTCGTGTTTTTCACCCATCATTTTTGAAACTTTGGATAAGAAAAAGCCACTATTGATAAAGCCATTTTCCAGAGAATTTTGATTGATATGTATCTATTTGTCAACTATTCTATCAGAACAAGGAGGGTATAAAAATGTATGTCATGCAAGTTATTTTTATTTGATTTTTATCTATGTTATTTTATATTAATATTTAAAAATGTATTAATACTCAATTGAAGTATTTTGGTCAAAATTATATAACACTATATTTTTCTTAAACTAATTTAAAAGAATTTCATATTTGATATTCCAAAACTAATTTAAGATGTTTTTAGGTTTAATATTCCAAATTTAAAAATATTAAATATTTAATTTATCCCATTCCAAAATATTCAGAAAATCTAAATTAACTTCTAACCTAATTTTATATTAATTTCATTTGTACTTATTGCATAGACTGAATTAATGGTTCACTGAAACGCTCTGTTTTTCAGTAAATCAACCCAAAATATTACAACTACAATCCCGTGATTTCTACTTGTGGACAACGTTTGAGGGTCTATAATCATTTATCATCCCTACGTATCGAATCCTATGTAACTTCGTGCCCTAAATTCATAGTACAGAATTTGAAGATTTATATTCATTTATCAACTCTTCAGGTTGAAACTATTATAATTTTTTTTTGTTGATAAGTGGGTGAATCCTGAAAATCATTATTAGGCCACGACTCAGGGCATCTAAGTCACCTGGGGATCGCACCTGGTCTCAGCAGCACGAGCGGAAACCATGGTGGATTTTTTGGTATCGTCGAGACTAAAACCAGTAACCTTTGATGACTTTTGCATATGGAATGCCTTAACAAAGCGCTCCTTCACGACTGTTCTATATCTCTTTAATTGAAACTATTATAACTTCATTCCGTAACTTCAATGTTGTTTATATCAACTCCATGTAGATGTGTTCCATGGATTGCTTGGATTACAGAATTCATACAGAATGGAAGCTTACATGACCGCTCAAACGAATATAGGATCAATGGATGCAGCCTATCTATGTTGAAAATTCAACCCTCCACGTGGACAGTGCCTTGACCCTCTGCAACAATGTGTAGTGGTGCTCTGAAACTCTGGTTGGGCCAAGCGGATCTATCTGGTTCCTTGCATATTTACTCTATAATCTATTTGACATGATCGACACCGTCTGAACAAATACCAAATACTTAATAAGATTATCCAAACCTTTTGGATCTATGAGAAATGTTTTCAAAAACCTACGTGAATGACCAAATAATTCATTTGTGAGTTCACATAGGAATATGTAGAGTTTCTATCCACCCTTCCCTAATAAGGTAATCTAGGTTATGAATAAATTATCCATCTACAGAATTATTAATATTGGATCAAATCATTGATAAACTATGAAGTATATCGAGAAGAATACATTGTATCAATTTAAAATGGTGATAATCACATCAAAATTCAAAATTAAATATTTATTTTTTAATATTTTTAAATTTTTTTATATTCAATTTTAATATTTGAGAAATGAAAATTTAATTGTAAGTTTGATTTTCAACAATTTACATCAATTCAATATAATGAAATAATGAAGAGCTTAGTATCATTGATATACATTTGCAATTTTTTTTGTTTTTTGTTTTTTTTTTATAAAATATTAAATTAAAAAATAAAAAAAAAAATAAAAAATCAGTTGTGTGGTTTAGAATTTTGTTTCAAATATTTTTGGGAGTGTTGAATTATGTTAGATTGAGGCTTTTGTGATCCATAATGAAGATAAATGTCTTTTGGATTAATCATATTTTTAGGTTGGGTCTATATTTCAACCAACTGATGTGGCTCATCCTTGAATTAATTTATAAATTCAAAAATATATTTTAAACAAGGGTTACATAATGGCTACTCCCTACAGTTTAGTTTAAATATAGCTAAATTAAAGTAGAAAACAATAAAAATACAAAGATTTAACATTTTAAAATGTTATAATTAGATTAGTTTTAAATGGATATGTTTTTAGTGCGAATTTTTGGAGTTTTGTGTGGCAGAAATATTATTTGTAGTAAAATCTTGATTTGTGTTATTTAAACTAGTTTTTTGAGTGTATATATGGATTAGACACCCTTGAAAATCCCTAGGGCACTTCTATTGTGCAGAGATTATCCATCAACTTGTGATTTCAATGAATTCCTACCGGATTTTAAAGAAATTAGATGGAAAATCCACGGGAAAAACTTCCAAAAAGTCACACTAAAGACAATTCTATTTTGGGTTGTAATTAAATGCATTATTAAATTTTGTAAATTAACATTATTTGTATTGCAACATAGAAATAATTATTAATAGTTTACATTTGGCTTTTTACAGTTTTTGGATATGGTTTTATGAAAATTTTATTATTAGACTTGGGTACATACGTTCTATAAAAAATTTCTATTATATCTTGGTTTGTGAATATGAAATTTTTTATATTTATTCGTATAACAAACATCTTATTACTTTGAATATCATTCATTCATTAAGAGTGTAAAATCTATCATGGTTAAGTTCACACAAAAACCTAAGTGACCTCTACCCCTTAAAAATATAATGTAAAAATAAAAATATATCTCTAACATACCATTAGTAAATCTTTTTAAATTATATATGTAATTTTAAATAATATATTTTTTATTAGATTATATTAATCATTATTCAATTTTATAAAGAGGAATATAAAATTATTATACTCATTAATTAATAGAGGTAATGGCCATATTAATAGAGGCAAAGGGCAATGAGATGTTCAATTTGATAGCCAATCAAATTGAACATAAATAAATTAAATTATTTTTAAAAGATAATATATTTCAATGTGTAATGTTATATTCTAGAATTTTTTGCTAATTTCTTTTGTCAAACCCAAATTAATATGGATTTGACCAAAAACCTATTGCAATATCCACTACTTTACCACACAAATAATAATAAACTATGAACCAAAATTATATAATTAGAAAAACCAAAAAATTGAAAAAAAAAAACAAAAACAAAAACAATATTAGTTAGACTGTTATGACATTACATTGATAGGACAAAAAATTACATTACCTTTAAAGTGTCAATCTTCAACTGATAATTTTTTGCTTGATAATTATTATAAAAAAAAATTAACTATGAAGAGGTATTGGCTTTAAGAGTGGAAAGTGAAAAATTTTCCATGGTTAAACAAACTTCAATCTATAAAAACTTAACAATAAAATAAAATGATGTATTATTAAGAGGAGAGGTATTGGCTTTAAGAGTGGAAAGTGAAGAGTCTTTAATGGTTAAACAAACTTTAATCTATGAAAACTTGCAATAAAATAAAATGTATTACTAAAATACTTATTACTTGAGTATCACTAATTTATGGAATAGTTTTTAATAAATTGTAATTTATGGAATCATTTTCTAATAAATTGTATGATATTTTAATGGTTAAAATTTTTAAAAATATATAAATTTTTATTATAAATTAAAAAAAATTACATCATCTTTATTGTTAAAAATAGTAATATTATAAAAAACTATAATATTTTATTAAAATAAATTAATTTTTTACATAATATAAATCATAATAAAATTAAATTAAATTACATCATTTTTATTATGCTAATAAAAAAACCTTTTGTTTTCTTTTTAACTGATGAAATAAAAATGTCAAAAATGTAATAAATACTGAAGTTTTAATTACCACACAGCAGTGCCATGAATCCATTTGTACGTTACCTCCTAAACTTCATGCACATGATCCAAACGCTAAGATGCATAGCAAGGCAACAAATAACCAGCTAGCCTATGCTATAAATGCAAGGGGTTGTATATGTTAATCTTTGGATAATTGGTTTGCTAAAATTTAAGATAAGTATATACAGTACCTTATCATTTATAACTTATTGGCAAGCTAGGTATTTTCAGCAATGGTTAAACAATTTCAAAACTAGGTTATTGGGAAACAAAGGATGGTGGTTGTGTTTGCAGATGGTTATTTTCAGCCACAAGCAATGGTTCAATTTCAAAACTGTCAACGCCAGGGTTGTTGGGAAACAAAGGACGGTGGTTGTGTTTGCAGAATTTCTTCAGTCTGGAGTTTCAACATTAACATGGGACTGCAACAACAGTATCTTTGATTCAGCGACAAGGCGAGTGCATTAAAAATTTACTGTCCGAACATTTACAAAAAGTGTTATGTGTTTTCAGTTGATATGTGTAATTTCGTGTTTTCCCTCTATTTAGCATATTTATGCTCCTTGCAAAGAAAGAAAAAAAAAAGCATATGATTTAGAAATTTTTGATTGATATAAATTTTGACCTAGCAAATTTAGTTGCAGGAGGTGAAGCCAAGTAATTGTAGGAAATTCTATATTTTTTGCGGAAAATGGCGTGGGGCAAGGAATTATATGTAGTTCAGACACGCGGATCACTTTTTTGGTGATTTGCAGAGGGATGTGTGGTTGGTTTTAGAATCTTTGTGCAATCAATGCAAAGATTGCCCACTAAACTTGTACGTTTTTCAGTGATTGAAATGGAATCAATATGAACGTGATTCTGCGTAACCAGACATTACTCATTAATATCAACTATACAACCGTGTACTCATTTACAGTACATTGCTTATAAATTCGGGGTTACACGTTTGCACTGCAAAACGTCATTCCCTGCGGCCAACCTTGAAGGCATTAAATGAGTAGGGAGGCATTAAATGAGTAGGGTTTTATATGTTTGTTGTTAAATTTTGGTTGGATTTTGGTAGCCTAGTTATTTAATCATTAGTATATATAATTTTTTCCTCACTTAAAGTTTATTAACAGATTGTATATTTATTGCTTCATTTTTACAGACACCATCAAGCTGCTTTAATTAAAAATATAGATGGAAATCATTGAGAAATAGATAAAGGAAAAATTGTTAAGTTAAAAATGGGTTTACAAAATCAAAATTTAATAAAAATAAAGAGGCTTAAAATTTCAACATTAGATTGATAATAAGAAGTTTTGCCCAATAATTTAGAGTTAAATGTGATGAGAACTATGCACAAGTTGCAAGAATAGCTATATATAGGTTTTTTTTTAATTCATAATAACTCAAAATATCTGAGAAATTATTCTTAAATAATATTTTACAAGTATACCTAGACTAACCAGAAACCACTCCATAAATTTAATTAAAATCTCACATATTGACAAAAATTGCTATAGCAGGAATGTCCATATTTCATTATTAGTATACAAACGTGTAAAACCTAGGTTTATGAAATGTATTAATAGAAAATTGCTTATAAATAATAAAAAAATTAAATTGATGTATTATTAGTGAGATATTTTCATTGTATTCAATTTGTTTATCTGGATTTACAAACTAAATATATTATGGAGATACAAAAGAAATTTAAAATGATGAATTGTAAATTAACAACCATTCTAACTGTCATAAGAAGAAAATCCTAAAGAATATGGAAATTGGTTAGAGGATGATGAATTGTAAACTAACAACAATTCTAATTATAATAAGAAGAAAATTTTAAGATAAGAAATTGGTTAGAAATGTCTTATAGATCATTGGTGTTAGACTAGTTATATATGCTGTAAATTAAATTTCCATATTTTTAGAATCTTTAAAAGAATTAGATTGATAAATTGGCCAAATAAAATATGTGATATTAAAAACAAAAAATATGATATATTATATTTCAATAATAATAATGATAATTTCTACATAATTTTAAAGAGATTATAGTATTCAAAGAAATCTATGTTATCATGTTATTAATTTTGAAAATTTATTTACTAGAATATTGATACTAAATATTATTTTATAAAGAAATTATAAATATTATTTGATAAAAACATTTTTACAACACATTTGCCAAAAAGATATATTTCAGTTTAGTAAAGAAAAATTATTTTTTTATAAAAAAGTGACTCAATATTTAAAATAGTTTTGAAATTGATATAATTTATCTAAAAAATTTAGAATAGTTTTGAAATTGATATAGTTTTTCAGCACGAAAAAAAAAAACTATATATTTGTATTATATTCATGAAAGTGGGTTGTATAAACATATACATGTATCAATGGATAATGCCGATTACAGAGGCAGATGTGTTGGTCCAAGCCACATTTTGAGGGTAAAAAACATGGGATAGATTTCTTGTTCGGCTACAAAAGGATTATATAGGAGATAGATTCATATGAGCAACATATATAGAGAAAAAGGATTCCTATGGAAAAAAAATATATGTGTGCAAACCTTCGCAGTGAAATAGGCCAAAGTATGAGAAAGTAAAAAAAATACCAGATATTATCCCATTGATAGAGAATTATGTACCCAGAAGACAAAAGTCTTAGATCTGGTAGCTCAGTTGTCCATTGTGATTTGCATCCTCAAAACACCTTGGGAAGAAGATAGGCCCATTTTGGATAAAGCATCAACTTTTTTGTTTTTGTTTCTGTCAATATGTGAAATAGAATAGTCCCTCCTAATATTCCATAAAGCTGCAATCCTGTCACCAAGACGGATGTTTTTTATGTTGTGTTTTGACAAGACATGATCAGTTATAACTTTCGAGTCTCCAAAGATTTGCAGATTTGGTATGTCAAGAAAGATACAAAAGGAAAGAAGACCACCTAATGCCACTGCCTTAGCTATGTTGTTGGACCCTGGTCCAGCATTCCAATGAATTTCAAAAGCCTGACCATCTGCTAGAATGATGTATACACCACAAGCGCACATCCCATGTTGTGCAATTCCATCGAAATAGGCACATGGAGTAGCTGGGGGCACCCATGTCAATAAGCTTCTTCCATTCCTGATCTTATTCTGACCTGACAAATCAAGGGCGCTGTATAGAGATAGGATAGATTCGACAACAGAAGAGTGAGATTCCATTTTTGTACTAAAGATCATACCATTTCTCCATTTCCAAATGCCCCAAATGGCCAATAATGGGATGGTCCGCCATTCTTTGTTCATAATACTCCATCCTCTAAAAGCTCCAAGAATGGATGGGAAGGAGCTGTGAGTGAAACCATAGTGAGCAACAAGATTCCGCCAAATAGTCTGCGCTTGTGGACAAGAGAGAAATAGATGTGTGTTGTTATTTATGCAAAGAAGGAAAATGGGAGGCCCATACCAATTTCGTTTTTGCAAGTTATCCCATGTGAGATTCCTATTATGAAACACGAGCCAAGCAAAAATTATGGCATCCTGATTTCCAAAAGGTTGAAGGAAACATGTCTACTTATTACCTGCATCAGAGATTAGAAATTGTAGATATATATGCTTGACATGGATTGCGGAAGAGCTACCAGGTCCCTTCCAAATGAGGAAGTCTTTATCCGCAGATCGATATATGCCATGAGCCCACAGTGAGGATATAATAGAATTCCATTGTACTGCCATCTCATCGCGAAGTTGCAATTCAGTTGCAAATTTCCAAATGGGAATAGCTCCTTCCCATTTTCGAATGGTACTGGCTCAGAAAAATATACCCCTAATGTGGATCGTTCTCATTAACTCAGTGGATATATGAATTTTTCTAGCCCCTCCAGCAAACTCATCCCATGCTATCATAATCTTTAATCCAGTCTGAAATTTCCAGATTAAATTTTGCCTGAAATAAGGTTCCATTTTCATGAAGCCTCTCCAAATAGCACAGCAAGTGAGGACCCAATGTGGTTTTCCCTAAACGAGTATGACATGTCCTTATTGTCCATGTATTTAGCATGAATGGCCATGCTCCAAAAAGACTTACCCATAATAACTTTCCACATAGATTTACATAGAAGTGCCATCCTAAAAAAAATAAGTCCAATATGCCCCATCCTTCCATACTTTTAGGTCGTGCCAGAAAGTTTGGTTAGATGGAATTTATTTTGCTTTTTGTTGCCTCCCCATATAAAATTGGCAATCATCCTGTTCAGATTGTTAATGATAGCAGAAGGGATATAGAACAGGTGTGCCCAATATACCATTGTTTGTACAAGAACAGCTTGAGTCAGGATTGATCGTCCAAGGGATATAGAACAGGTGTGCCCAATATACCATTGTTTGTACAAGAACAACTTGCGTCAGGATTGATCGTCCACCTATGGATAAACATTTATACTCCCATGCAACAATTTTCTTGTAAAATCGATCTGCTATCCAAGACCAATCAACCACCCGATATCCTACAATTTTCAAATTGAATCCAAAATATTTGAGCCCGTTCCGAAGTGGAATTGCTTTGATGTTGTAAAGCTGTGTAGGGAAAGTAATCAAGTCCCCATTTATGTCATCTATATGAAAGGATGATTTTCCTTCGTTTACATTCATGCCAATAGCGTTTTGAAATCTTCCCAAGATCTCATGAAAACAAATCCAGGTGGCTCTGCAGAAAGTTGTTGTTATAAGAATATCATCGATAAAAAAATTATGGGAGATGTAGATTCCTCTACAAATGGGAAGGGTTCGACAGATTTTTAGCTGAATCACCCTCTTGATATGTAGGCTGAGAGAGTCCATTACAAGTATGAAAAGAAGCGGAGACAAGGAGCATACTTGCCTAAGCCCTTGGCTGCTTTGAAAAAAGGAGTGGGGATTCCGTTGATCAGGACAACATAATTTACCTCCATCACACACACCATGATCCACCTGGAACACATGTTATCAAGACCAATCCTTGCAAGAAGGCATCAAATAAAACCCCAATCCACACTGTCGTATGCCTTTTTTAGATCTATTTTTAATATAGCAGCATCCAATTTCCTACTATGTATGGAATGTAGGCATTCTTGAGTAAGGGCCACCGTGTCCAAGATGTTTCTATCCTTGAGAAACCATGTTTTTCCAGGGACAGATGCAGAGATAAAACATTCCTCGCTCGGATAGCAATGATTTTTGTGATTATCTTATACACGACATTGCATAAAGAAATAGGTCGATAATCAGAAAAATATGTGGAGAGTTTCTTCTTAGGAATCAAAGCAATATAAGTGGAGGTAATTCAATGACTAATGATACCATTTAATCTTGATTCCTCGACCATATTTAGAATATCATCCTTGAACAAGTCGAAAAAGTGGATAAAAAAATCAATAGACCAACAGTCCGGTCCCAAACATTTGTCTTTTTGAAAGGATTTCATCGTCGCCAATAATTCATCCTCAGTGAATTTAGAAAATAGGGTAGCGTTTTGACTGCCATCAAACATAGTAGGATACAGATCAATACCCCATAGATTATCTTCAATGCCACTGCCAATATCTTTGTTGTAGGCATTTTTGAAGAATTTTATAGCTTCACGTGATATGGCCTCCTGGGAGAAAAAAGATTTACGAGCTTCATCCTTTATTTCCCAAATTGTGTTCATTTGTTGCCGCCTGTTTGCAAATCTGTGCAAAAACTTGGTATTTTTATCTCCTTCCCTGAGCCATAAGGCACGACTCTTAAGACGCCACGTGGCTTCTTCTGTTGCTAGAATCTTTTGCTTCCTTTTTTCCAGGTCCCATATTTGTTTCCGAGTATATGAGGATATGAAGGGCTGTTTGAAGTGCATAGATAAATATTGCAATTCCTTATCTATATCTTTCAGGTCTCTTCTATTGGATTCTGATTTCTC
This sequence comes from Pinus taeda, assembly GCA_000404065.3. Lineage (NCBI taxonomy): Eukaryota > Viridiplantae > Streptophyta > Pinopsida > Pinales > Pinaceae > Pinus > Pinus taeda. The sequence goes on along the minus strand of APFE030976887.1, from coordinate 59,641 downwards.
TCATTGCCATTTTTTGACTTTGCTTCGGAGAATAGACATTCGATTAATGAAAGCCTGTGTCTGTTCTTGAGCCGGACTTGTAGGTTGCTACCATGATTCCCTTATAAACTGATTGAAGTGCTCATCAGTGAAACACGTTCGGTTAAATTTGAATGGATAATCGAATCTACATCCAATATATTTCCATTGAATAGAAATGGGGTGATGATCTAAATAAACGCAGGAATTATTTTCACCGAAGAGAAACCAAATCTTTCAATCAATTTTCCATGAAAGATAAATTTGTCTAGCCTTTTAGCCACGAAAGAGTCATTTGACCGCCGATTGTCCCAAGTGGGCCCCCGACAATCTCGCTAAATATCAATGAAATTATTTTGAATGACGGCATTCTGGATCATGCAGCCAATCAGATTGTTTTTCCTGTCATTGCCCCATATCTCATCGTTACATAGAGTACTATTAAAATCACCCCAATAATTAAGGAATCAATATCAAGAAATTCTGATGTTAGAAATTTTTCCAAAAATGGATAACGATTTTTATATGGGGCATAAATGTTTAATATGTGGACAGGATGAGGAGAATCTCGAATGTAGGCCAGTATGAGGATACCGGCAAAACATTGAAAAGCAACCGCTTTTATCCATTATGAGTCCCATAATACAACTAAACCGCCGGACAAGCCTACAGCATTGGTAGCAACCATGTGCCAAGATGGGAACATCCTTCTAAAATATGAGATAGTTTGAGAACTATCATGCATGGTTTCCTGTATCAAGAGCAATTTGGAATTTGAGGAACAAAATAGGTCCTTAAGGGCCATAAACTTAGGATCTGCTCCAAGGCCCCGAATGTTCATGACATGGTGTTATTCATTGCAAACATCGGATGGCCGGCTTGCTCTAAAAAGCCTCTTTGCTATGTAATCATCAAATGCGATTTCTAATATAAAAATGTCAATCAATAATAAATCCCGGATAGTCATATCCTTTCTACCCTTTCTCCCTCTAAAGTGTCTACTTCCCCTCTTCTCTTTGCGACCTACCGTGATGTTTCTATGTACTTTATTATAAAAAAAAATGGGCAGCTTAATGTAAGTAAATTGTTTATCATTAATAAACCTAGTTCTATATAATTCCTTCTAGAAAGTTTTCTTTAAAATTATATATATTTATATCTATTTCCTTAAAGGAAGGCAACCATGGAAGTTTATCGGCTGTAATTCATTCTCGAGTTTGTTTATGTGAAGTAGCGGTAAATTTTGTGGTGTCTGTCTATCATTTTTTACATATGATGTTGTATTTTTACTTCAAGTGGGTAAATTGTTTATTATTAATAAACCTAGTTCTCTATAATTCCTTCTGCAAAGTATTCTTTAAAATTATATATATTTATATCTATTTCTTAAAGCAATGCCACCATGGAAGCTTACCGACATTTACACCTGGGCATTGCCTATAAATTCCAACTTCAAAATAAGAGTAAGCGTTTGCAGGACAAAACAGTAATAGCAAAGATGGTACAGCAACCTTATTCAGAGTTCATTTTTACCTGCATCACGCTCATTTCATTATCAAAATTACGGGGAAACCAAACCATAGATCACGGCTAACTATATGATTAAAACAGTGATCATGGTTCGCTCTTTAATTTTGCCTAGTAGCAGCTGATCTAATTCTTCAGGATTCTTTTTTGGTCCAAATCATAGCATGATACTCATTTCTTAAAGCCTAGGAGGAAATCACAAAGTCCGGTTTGGCTTTGGTTATCAGTTGGCCATTAGTCATTTGTAATGAACGTTTCTCCAGTAGGACTTCACTAACTTTTAAAATACTTAAACAATCATACTTAGTTGATAAAAGCTAATAATTTTTAACACATATAAATGTTGATATAAATAATAACGTATTAAATTTAGATTTATGTTAATAGATGCAGAAGAATGCATTAGAATAGGAGCAGAAAAGAATATTTATTTGCAAGCCTTGTAACATTGTAATGGATGATATATTTTCACTTACCAGTACTTTCTCATTTAGCTTTTAGCTTAATTCTTCTTTAAGGATTCCGAACCTTCTTTGGCTCTGCCCACTTTTGGAGCTCTATTAATGATATTATTTTAATGTTTTCATGTTTAACTTTTAAATTAGTATTTTTAGAAATTGTAGTTTGATAATTTTATGCATGGTTAAGTAGGTAGTTCGTCTTTGCAGATCATTTATGTCAGCTTTTTTATCATTCATATCACTTATCAATGAGTTTTTAATTTTTTTTTCATTTCATTTCTTTTGTTACAAATTTTGCAATTTGTTGTTTTATTGTGCTATTGTTACTAATATTATTGTTAAAAGGGATAGAGAATAACATTATCCTTTTCACCATAGGTTTTCATTTTAACTATTCTTTACTATAGGTTTGTATTCTAACTATTTTACTGCTTTATTCGACTCTTTATGTAGTAAAACAAAGAATCCTATAACAATATGCAAACAAAAAAAGTATGTTTACAAATATTTTATTTCCAAGAAAGTGTGTTTTTCATTTATTGCCAGTAGCATAGTAGCATAGGGGTGTGTCACTTCTTTTACTTTACTATAGCATATATAATCTGACAACTTATCCTAGTTTTTGTTGGTCTAGCCTTGGCTCCAACACCTCTTTCTTGTATGGGAATTAAAAGAGAAAATATATAGTGTAGAACCCTCTTAATTTTGTATGAACCCCAAGACACCTTTGAAGTTACCCCAAATTGCTAATTACAGGATGAGAGCTTTGAAGTTGCAACATTGGTGCTCAATACTTAGGTCATTAATAAGGAAGCTTTCAATGGTCTTTTCATGTGAAACATGAAAGTGGAAAAGGAATGTATACTATGTTTGCCAAATATTGGTGGGATAGTAGAAATTTCTTTTTGATCTAACTTCTCTGAATCTTAATCAGCCACTAATGAAGGCCTTTCCCTTAATAAAAAATGTAGATATTTTAATGTGAATATATCTTCCAGCTTAAATCTCCATATGGTAAGATTTATCCAAGTAAGCTTTTCAATTCTTATCATTGACTCCATACACATAATCTCCAATAAAAAAGTTGTTCTTATACTAGTTGTTGTCATTTTAAATATAAATTAATAAATTAACAACAATATATCTGAGATCAATAATAAATTAAACATATCTCAAAGGGGAGGATCGGCACGGAGGAGAAAAAATATGGCGCTCCGCTCTGAAGCACCTCAGGGTCTAGGTTAGCAATCGGTCCAGTGCATTGATGTCACCATCGTTGCTATCGCCATACTTCTGCAATGTGGAGCTCACCGCAACAGCTTGGGGACTGCTTCTCTTCCCCATCTCCGACCATTACCTGTGTTCCCGATACTGTCTACAACTATCGGAATGGAGCTAGATGTTGTTGATTATTATGTCGGCCCAAATCCCTACAAACCGATTTGGATGCTCCGTCATGCAATGCTGGGTTTTGGACCACCATGCGTGTCGTCTCCCACGCGGATAGGCGTGCCGTCTATCAATGTGCCTCTCGGATCTTTCATGCCCATCATGTCGGCTTCTACACCCTTCGTTGCATCACCAGGGCTTGACTGCCCTCCACTCTCTCATGTTATGCTCAACCTCCTAGCTTCCTACATCACACCCTCCCTACTTTTGATTCAGTATTTCCTGCGGCATCCCTGCACCCCTCATCGTCTAGCCAACGCTTTTCTTTAGGGTTTTCACAATTTGGGAATTCCTCTATTCATCACTCTATTCCGGACAGTAACCCTAACCCTACCTGTTTACAAGGGAGGTTTCCTATTCCCTTTGGCAGCTTTAACATTCCAGTAGTCAACCCTCAGAACTCCTCCCTTTCTCCACAAGCAGACTCACAAGGCAATCGGGACCCCTTCCGGGACCATTCGACAGCACCCCAGACTAGTAAGGCCAAGAAGAGAAACTGTGTCAAGGCTACAAGCAAAGACATCTCTCTTATTTTTGGGAAAGGTGTCACTATGGGTGAAGTGGTGGGCACAGTGAATCAGGTCCTGGTGGGGCATTTTACTCAGGGAACTACCTTCAATCACCATTATAACGCGAGGTTGGTTTGCCCTCAGTTTCTACCGGGAAGAATACAAAGACTGGGTACTCTCCCGCTATTGGCATATTGAAATGGCCCCTGTGCTTCTTAAGCGATGGAGTCCCCTCTTCGATCCAAAATGGGAGCATTTATGTGTTGGACCAGTTTGGGTCCGCTTACCTAGGTTGTCTATGCATTTTTGGTCAAAGGACATCTTTATTCTCGTTGGCAACGCACTGGGCAGCTATTTGGACCACAATAAGTCCTACACATCATCAGGAAACAAATCTATGGCCCCCATACTGGTTCACTTGGACACCAAAGAAGGTTTGGAGGAAAAGATCACTTTGCATTGGAAGCATTTCATCTGCAAACAAGCCCTAGACTATAAAGGGGTCCCCTTTAGGTGCAGAAGGTGTCACAAGGTTGGGCACTTGTATAAGGAATGCCCACTAGCTTCATAGGCGAATTCATCATCAGTTAAAGGCACAAATAATCCACATTTAGAAGCTCCCCCGGTGGAAGAAAAACCTCCTCGTGCTACTAGCTCGATGGCTATGGATTGAGACACTACTCTGCCAACTAGTGTTGCCTCTTTGCGGCCTACATCTCCGTGCATGATGAGATCTCGGGTTGTTGCGGCTACTGCTCTCTCCACGAGTACTCTTCCTCCTCTTTGTTCCTCTGTTTCCTTTTGATGCACTGCACAACAAATACATGTTGCATATGAATCCATTGCTTCCATGTCCACTTCCCCTCTAACATGCTCGCTTGATCTTCCTTCTTCTATTTTATCCACTACCCTTCCCTCAGTTACTGGAAAAACCTCCATCACTTCCCCTGAGCCCTCCACCACATCTCGACTTTCTCATCCATATAACCTCCGCTCCCAGGTATCCATCCCTCCTGAACCATTTGGCATAGGTCTATCTACCCTACCAAAAGAGATCAAACTCCTTCAAGGGCACCCTTCCAAGGTTTCGAGAGTTATTCTTCTTGTTGGGGTAGATGTGGCCCTCGGCAGACAAACCACTATTGATAGGGTTCCTAGAGCAAAGAACATCCTTACCCAAGATCATCCATGAAGTGGATGTCCTTCAAGTGTAGAGGGTTGGCTAGCCCTGCTAAAAAACTAGCCCTCAAGAGGCTCCTGGATTCAGAGCCGTTTGACATTATTTTTTTACAAGAAACCCTCGGGAAGCAAGAGAAGGTTCCCCAGATCCTATGCATAATCAAGCATGGCTAGTGCTTTCATGCCCTAGATATTAATGGACGATCAATGGTTATTGCATTGGGCATTAATACTTGATCCATTAATCCTATTTCTATTTGGGGGGGACCTGGATTCCTGAGCATGGATATCTTTTCCTAGAAGATGGGCTTGAACTTCCGTATCATCAATTTTTATGCTCCATATCACAATAGGGTACAGTTCTGGAACCACCTCATGCAATTATCCCTGCTGAAATCTAATAATCTAATTGTGCGTGGAGACCTTAATTTCACTATTGGTCATGAGGAATATTGGGGTCATCATGCCCAGCTGGATCTCCTACCGGATTATATGGATCACCTCCTGGAACAACATCATATGATAGACATCCTCATGAACAAAAAGCAACCAACATGGCATAATAGGACAATTGGTGATGCTTCTCTTGGTAGGAGATTGGATCGATTTCTCATCAAGGAGGAATTGCTTGGTACCCTCTCTAATTTTCACCAATGGGTAGGATCTTGTGTATCTTTGATCACTCCCCCATCTATCTAGAATTAGCTAGTCCATTCCAAAAACCCAGAGCACCTTTCAAGTTCAACTCAACCTGGTTGTAGGACCCTGAATATCACAAAATTTTCACTGATTTTTGGAGAGACCACCCTCCTTCCTAAGGGTGGAATCTGGCAGAAGGTTTTTATCAAAACCTCATTGAACTTAAAAGTGTCTCCATTAAATGGGCTAAATATAAACGATCTAAAGACGAACTAACACTTTGTTTAATTGAGAACCAACTTGCTGACCTTATGAATGATCATGGCTGGGGATTCACCTCAATATAAGCTAAAGCTACCCTCACCGAGCTGGAGGCCTAGAGGTCCAAGATTCTACAGGAACGAGAGGAGACATGGAAACTTAGAAGCATAGCCATCTGGCTTAATGCAGGGTATGACAATACTAAATTATTCCACAATTATGCCAAAGGAAGGTGGGCTTGTAACACTATTTGGAAAATGCCTACTGATCATGGACAGTATGTTCAAACATTCCATGAGCTGGCTCATTTGGGAAATTCACATTTTCAGCAACCCTTCAAGGCTCCACCTGGGACTTCCCATGTAGAAATCATTCGCGTTGCTCGTCTCTTCCCTCAATATGTAGACCTTGACATATTTGAAGACCTCTCTAAACCTATATCTATGGGGGAATTGGAGAGTACCCTAAAATGGTTCAAGAAGGATAAAAGTCCAGGCCTTGATGGATGGACTGTAGAATTCTATCTTGCCTTTTTTGAGACTTTAGGCATGGACGTACTCAAGGTTGTAGAGGAATTCAGAATTACGGGGCGCATGTATGAGGCCATCAATTCAACCTTCATTGCCCTCATCCCAAAGGTGGATTCTCCCCAATCCTTCAATGATTTTCGGCCCATATCTCTTTGCAATTGCTTATGTAAAATTATATCCAAAATCATTGCCAACTATATCAAGCCTATTCTCTCAGCCAACATCTCATATGAACAGTTTGAATTCTTCCACAATCAACAAATCCATGAGGCCATTGGCAAGACATAGGAAGCACTCCACTCTATCAAATTGAAGCATCTTAAAGGAACTATTCTCAAAATCGATCTATCAAAGGAATTTGATCAATTCAATTGGCTCTATCTTAGAATGCTTCTCACACATCTCAGATTCCCCATATCATTCATCCGATGGATCATGTGTTGTATCTCCTCTGTCTCTTTTAGTGTACTTAATGGATTTGCCTCCAACTTCTTCCATGCTGAGAGGGGCCTCAGACAAGGCTTCCCACTCTCCCGATTAATTTTCTTGCTTGTCATGGAAGGCCTAAGCAAGTTGATCTTACATGAAAGAAGAGTAGGGCGACAGCAAGGGCTTAAGATCACTGAATAATGTACTATATCCCATCTTTTATTCATTGATGATGTGCTTATATTCCTCAATGGAGGCATCCGAGACTTCACTACTTTCTATAACATCATGCAACTATTCAGTGCAGCCATTGGGATGGAAATCAATAAGCCAAAGTCTAGCATCACTTTCTCAGCTTACTCTCCATAGGAAACTAGACATGCTTATTAGAATTGCCCCTTTAAAGTCTCCAATTGAATGATGGACTTAAATATTTAGGGTTTCGAATAAAATCCCATGCGTACAAAATAGATGACTGGACCTCACTGGTGAATAAGGTGGAAAAAAGCTGCTAAATTGGAACCACCATTTCTTATCCAAAGCAAGGAGGCTGGTGCTTATCAAATCTTTGGAGGCCACTCTGGTTTCCTGGATGTCCCTAGAATGGATTCCACAAGGTATCCTATCGAGAATCCAAAAGATATGCTGCAAATTCCTATGGAATGAACACAAGGAGGGGAAGCCATTCTCTTGGGTGATACGGAGTCATATTTCTTTACCCAGGAAATGGGGAGGATGGGGCCTCAAATATCTTATAGCATTTGCACATGCTTTGGCTGCCAAATTAAGATGGCTTCTCCTAAAATCCCCTGAACCTAATGGATTGGATTCGCCTTCCATCTTGGAACAAACACGGTATCTTTGTCATATGGAGGGATGTACTACAAACCCTCCCCACCATCAAGAATAGCCTCACTTGGTGAATTAACGCTGGAAAAAAAGTCTGCATTGGATCTGATCCATGGACAAGATGTGCCAACTTATATCGACTTCCACCAGACCTTATTGAATTCCTAAATGATAGGGCCATATCCACGATTGCACAAATAGTGGATCAGGAGAGTACTACTATCTTCTTGCAAGTTTGGAAATCAACATCCACACATGTGTCACAAACCATGGCCTTATTAAACTCATCGTGTTGGATGCCTTAAGCCAACAGGGAGAAAATTGGGAAAAGTTCATGCGAAAATGGCCTAGGACTACTCGTAGAAGGCAGACAGAGATGACTGGGGAAACTCCAGAGGTAAAAAACAAGCAACCACAGCCCTTGACAGTGAGGATAAGGAAGAAGTCGGTTGACAAACCAATTGGTGAGAGAACGTCGAAGCAGAGGATAAGGGTCAGCGGACACCCAGTGTCCCGATCTATTTCAAAGAAGAACAAGGAGGCAGTCGAATAGAAGGACGAGGAGCAAGCTCAAGCAGAAAATCCCCCTTCACCTGGTAAGAGCGAAACCCATTCCTTGCTATCAAAAATTGAAATTTTAGAAAAAGAGATTGAGAAATTAAGGGAACAGTTAGCAATAGGGGAGGTAAAGCTAAGAGCTCCAGGGCAGAATACTTTGGCGGAGGCTATGGACAAGGCTAGAAGGGGAGAAACCTTAGGAACTCTTTATATAGCCTGTGTTGGGAAGTTGGTGGAAGTCGGATTCAAAGTTTCTGCAGCAGATGCTACCTCGATGGAGACTCAAACTGAAAACTAGGAAGTTGTTACACCCGAACCTATCGAGGACGTTGCTGATACATAAGAACCAGCAACCAAGACAATGCAATCCATAAAGAGTGATTAAGCAATGGATACACAAGAACCCTTTGTTGACACTGCTGTTTCACCTGGAACAGCAATGGAGGAGGAAATCAGCCAAGTGGAGGAAGAAAAAGATAACATCCATGAGCCAATGGTCATTGCTGTTGTCACAAAAGAACCAACAGTGGAGACCGAAGCTAGTACGAAGGTAAACGATGAGCAAAAACCTATGGATATTATTGCTGCCACACAAGAACCAGCAGTAAGAGTGGAGGCTGACCAGGAAAATAAAGAAATTGTGGTCAAGCCCACTAACGAAGTTGTTGTTACCCAAGAACCAGCAACCGAGGTGGGACAATTTTGTCCTCAGAAGCATGCTACACCGTTAGTTGATGATGCATGTGGGAGAATTTCGGGTCCTGTTGAAGGATGGCATTCTAAAAAATTGTTGTTGTTGGCAGAGCTACAAAAGTGGAAGCAACTGGCACTCTCTCTCTAGGAGGGAGTGATTCCACTCAATGTGCATAAAAATATGATGGATTCCTTGCAAGAGAAATGGTAGAAGAAAGAATGGGAAAGAAAAGAGGAGGCACAGAGGCATTGAAAAATGATAAAGGAAAAGGATGAACAGCTGCATCCGGAGGTCTCTGACCTAACGTTTGATAAGACCAAACTTCACGACCTCGCTCTAAACTTGCTATCATGCAGGCGGTTGTCCCTGTCATACCCTGTGTTCCTATGGGAACGTTACTATTTATTTGAGTTGAGATTTTGATGATCAGAATTTGCTGTGTGAGTTGTTCCTACACAACATGATGTGCAAATTCGTGAGCACGAAGATGGTGGTGACTATCCTCTCTTTCATGGGAGATTTGCAATTACAGGCATTCCTCTCATTTATGAGGAACTAGATTGAGTGGTAACTGGCTAAGAAGACAATAGAGACCAATGAGGAGAGGACAACACTATGGGTCCGAGCTGAACCAGGAATGGCCTATGAACTCTGTCAAGATATCAAAAGGAGAGACCAGTTGGCCATCTACAGAAGAAAGATCATGAGGGTCTGCCATGAGAAGCCAAGCACTAGTCAGATGTATCAAGCACATTGAGGCTTGCAGTGCAAAATTACAGGAAGGGGGCCCATTTGAGTACAAGAACTTTGTGGCTGCTATTTCACAGGTGCCGAAATACGCCCAAATTGTGTTGACACTAGGGGAATTCTGGATTGGCCTCAGATTCATATTCCCTCCGATTTGGCTGCCATTGGAGGAATATCAACTCGATTATTAATTATGTGATTATGAAGAAGAATCATAGCCACATGAGTTAATGGCCAACCAAGGATTCAAAGATCTAGGCGATGACACTATTGTTGCATACAATTTTATAGATTTCCATCGGGGGCACAGTAGAAGGGTCTGAGATTCTATATGGGGATGTGTAGTGGCTTTAGCCGGGGGGAGATGTTGGGTGTGGTTTTTCACTCATTTTCTGCACCTTCTTTCCCTTGTTTTGACCTTTATTCCCTTTAGACCTGTGCCTTTTTATGACCAAATTCCCCGTTTTCTGAACTTTTTCATCCATTTTACTGTCATGTTACATTACTATATTTTACAGAATAAATGTGAGCCTTTATTTCTTTTTGAGGCTAACTAGATGAGCTTTGAAGGAACATGTTGGGAATTTTATCTTTTTCAAGTGTTGGCTCGTAGAAGCAGACAGGTAGCAGGACTTAGTTGCAGGAAAGGGTAGAACGGTTCACTGTTACACCCTGAATGTTGTTACATATCGATGCTACATACTATGTGTTGTTACAAGTGGCTATTGTTACAGGTTCCTACTACACATCAGTGTTGTTACAGGTTACTGTTACACAACGGGTGCCATTACACCTTGCGTGGATCCGTCATTACACCAACAGTCTTGTCTTCAGTTATGTCGCGTCAGTGTGAACCATCATTTTCTCAATACTGTTGCACCGAAGCTGGAAATGTGGGTACTATTCCAAATAACAGCTGTCGGCAGTGGATTGTTTATTTTTGAGGCAACAAGACTCAAGTAGTTGTAACTAATGTATATTTATTTAGCAGTAGGTTGCAACTTCTTTATTTTTGGATCAACATGAGAATTGTAAGGCTGATCTATTTTCTAATTTCATGGATGTAATAGTTATAAAAGACTCGACTTTTTTTATATATCAAGGATGCGCATATAGAAGAGTACTGTTACTCTATTTCTGTAACTCCTGAACTTATTTTAATATCAATTGGCACGGTGATGTTGTTATTGCTTCTCAACTAATCCGTTAATCACTTTTTGTGTCTTCATGTGCCCTGTTGAGGAGGAAGGGCCCTCCTCTTTGGCAGGGATTGTAGTGATTAGGTAGTGTACATTTCAATTTAGTTTATTGATTTATAGTTTCTCACTATTACTGCACATATCATGGACTACATTCGATGCTGCTTTTATTTATCTTATGTTGTTACATAGAGTTAAACAACAGAGGAATAGTAACCAGCTGGAATAGATGTTAGTTCTAGGTGTGGCGCACCTTTATTTCAATAGCTGCGATTTGTGATTTGATTCTGTGGATGGTTTATATATCTGCATACATGATTGAATCAGTAAATTAGATTAGCGACACCTTTTACATTTTTTTTGCAATTTCTTATGTTTGGCTGGAGTGTATCGGCGCAGATAGTGTGAACTCCATTGAAACAACAAGACCTACCCTAGGTTGATAATTAATGCTGTAGTCTAAGTCAATTAAGGTTGATAAAACAACACTACATGATCTCGAAAAATATTCATGATAAGCTCAAGGGCTTGCAGCAGATGATGAAGTCGGCCGCGGAAGGACCTGCTACATAGAAGCTAGTAGAGGAGATCAAGCAGGCAACCACTCAGAGCATTGCTGAAGTTGCTATAGTTCAGGTGGAGCTGGGGGATCTTCGCAGCAATATCGTCACCAGCCAAGTGGCTCGAGGGCAAGTCACGATCTTTGTGTTGGGGGCCTATTGGAAAGGGGTCCTCTCGGTTAGTTTTGAGGTTGAAAACCCAAGTTTTGATGTAATTTTTGTAAAACATGTAAAGTATCTGTGATTTGTGGATGCAGAGTGCGTAGGTGATTAAGAGTAAAAGGGGTTTTAGCCCCTTGTTTATGTAAAGTTGAGTGGGATTTGAGATCCACCCATGAACCATGGGATTGTATAAATAGGTGTGTCTTAGAGAGTCTAAGGAATGTCTAAGAGAAGACGGATGTATTGAGTCAATAGAAGATAACGCAAAGAAGTGGGTTAGATACGAGAGAAAGGCTCTATACCTGCATGCGCAGAGCCCTAGATAGAGTCCAAAGCTGAGTGTGTGGACCCCTGCAGCTAAGTGCGCAGGGTAGTGTTGATTATGTAAATCCTAATTGAAGATCAATAAAGAATATTATCGAAGAATTCATGTGTTTATCTGTTTAATTCTGTTTATTTATGATTGCAATATATGTTGTGGATGAATACTGTATTTATGAAATATTGTTCTAATGATGTGTGATTCTATTGAATAATTGTTAGAATATGTATGCAAGCATGTTTATGTAACTCCATGAAGACTTGGAAAAGTTCTGCTATGTTTATTAAATACTTAAGTAGATCTGCACGAGCTCTGATCTAGGGTTGTTTTCTAGTGTGCGTAAGTGGATAAACAGGCTTTTAAGGGTCTACAAAGACCAACTGTGGACCTTCGCGAAGGTTTGAAGATTGTAAGTGGAGTTGCAGTACTGAGCCCTAGGGGCTTATAGATCTGTGTGAAGGAAGATCCAGGGTGCTAAAAGACATCACAATGATCTCTGGATGCAGAAACACGGTTCCAGCATCCCCCCATACTGCTTTGAGTGAGACTGCAGCCTGTGTTACGCGGGTTGTTGCCAAAAGGGCCAGTAGTTTAGGGTTTTGTTAGTTGGCGTAGCTAAATCTGAACCTGGGTTAGGATACCCTAAGCCAATGCAGAGGAAATGATATCACATTATAAAGATACAAAAGCAACACCTTCTTTATCCAAATAATAAATCTCAAACAAAAGGGTTCAATGGTGGAGCACATTCAAGACTTCCAAAAATTGAATATTAGGATAATTTATATTCCAAAGGAGCATATGATTGATGTCTTCATAGGGACTTTAAAGGATAACATCCAACATGAGGTTTACATTTGGGACCCTAATTCATTGGAGAAGGCATTCAGGGTGGCAAGAAAAGTTGAAAGAAAAATTATGGCAACAAGTAAGTCTACCACTCACAACTATAAATATGGAAGTGTTATTGATCCTAGTATTCTATAACTTACAAGGTTGACACCACAACAATTGCAGGAAAAAAGAACAAGAGGGTTTTGTTACATTTGTGATAGAAAATAGAGTAAAGGTGATAAGTGTGCTGAGAAGAAATTATTCTACATAGATTGTGAATAGGAGGAAGAAAAGGAATAAGAAATATCAAGAGAGGAGGATATAAATTAGGAATCAACCCCAGAGAAAGAAGAAATGAATTTTACCATATATTGAAATGGATTTGTAGGAATTACCGTGCCTCAAACTCTCAATATAGAAGGATATTTCAAGAAGAAAAAGGTAATAGTTCTTATTGATTTAGGTAGTGCCCATAATTTATTCATTGTAAGATAGCCAAGGAATTGAATTGCTTCCTATATCCAGCACTAGAGTGTTAAGTGATAGTTGCAATTGGAGGAACCATAAATTACTCTGGAAAGTGACATAATATCAAGCTAACCATGGGGGAATATGTATTGGATAGTCCAATGGTTTCCATTCGAATGGGTGGTGTTCATGTTGTACTAGGAGTCCAATGGTTACAATCTTTAGGGACGATAGCTTTTAATTTTTAAGAACTTTTCATGATTTTTTTTTGGCAAAGAAAGGAATTTTAATTAAGGGGTATTGCAGGGAAACCAAGAAATATAATCAAATCTAATGGAATGATAAAGCGTCTGAAGAAATAACAATGAGGCGTAATTGCAAAATTATGCTCACTAGAGGTTCAAACATCAAAATCATGTATTTCTCCACATCTCGAAAAAGTCTTGGAAAATAATTCCAATGTATTTGAGACTCCCAAAGGCCTTCCACCTATTCATGATTGGGATCATGTTACTCATTTGATTCCAGGAAGTGTTCCTTCAAACATCGGACCTTACAGATATCCCTATGCCCAAAAGAGTGAAATTGAATGTATGGTTGCATAAATGTTAGAGGTTAGTATAATTCAACCAAGTCAAAGTTTTTTCTCTACTCCAGTGGCATTAGTGCATAAGAAGGATGGATCATGGTTGTCGAGCGGTATAAATGCAAGATTTACACCAACATTTAATTTGTCAATCCGGGTAAGTAAACTTAGATGCGTAGAATTCTTGTTCAACAATTATTTCACCATTACATTCTGGAAATAAACATTGTTATGCTGCAATGAGATTAGGGTAAATATCTGTAAGAATAAATAAGAGACACAATTAAAACATTCACCATTTACTTTAGTTCAACCTTTATTAAAATACATCCAAAAGTATTAATATTAAACTTAAATAACCAGAGCAGTAAAATAAATCTTTTGGAAATAAATTGAAAATGAAAAGACTGAAAGAAGGGCTATGAAATGAGATTGTTAAATTATCTAAGATCACACTCACACCAAACAAACTAAAATGCAGCAAAAGAAAATTAAGAGGTTTGGGGCAATGGGGTGGCTGGTGGGCCCAACCACCTAGCTTGTTGCCCTTGCAGTAATTTAAATCACATGCTTTAAAACATTTAGGAGGAACAAAACGCAGAATTGATTTCCAAATAAACTCATTTCAGAGAAGAAACTAGAATTCAGAATTTAATGCCAAAGAAATTCAATTCAGAAGTCTTATTACAAATTCATAAAACAATGATGCGCTGGTTCTAGTGGTCCCCTCGAGGGATCATCCCACTAGTGCGCAGCTCCTCCCTTCCTGCACAACAAGATCAATTCCCTCCTCCTGCAAACAAATATGTTTTGCATAATACAATCTGCCATCTACGAAAAACCAGCCTTCACACCTACATGACTCCTTCCTTTTACAATGTTCTTTCATTGTCATTTTGGCTCTATTCCTTAGAAAACAACATGGGGATTCAATCCCAACTGATATTCATCAATAGAATATCAGTACAACCATTTACCCATTGAAGGAATGAAGATTTGGCACGAATTTCCCAAATCTGGTTGTTTTCTACAATTATGGAAAAATCAGTTTTTTTTTTAACAAAATGCCTCCAAATAACTCTGCCTATCACCTTAACCATTACGAATTTCGGAAAAATGTTTGGAGGAAATATAGTTTGTTATATTTGCAACAATAACCTCTCTCAGAATATTGTGGTTCAGATCCATTACCTTGGAAATCGTGCCCGAAAATGGCTGTTTGAAATCCGAGACGCTAAAATTATGGGAAAACAGTTTATTTTTGGAAAACTGCCTCAAAGACTATTATGTAACTTTTAGACCATTACAAATTTTAGAAATCGGTTTGAATATTTGTCAATTTTCTATATTGGGACCAAAACCTATGTTCCAAAATTTCTCTATTCACCTTTACCTGCACGGAAATTGAGGCAGAAGTTGGCATTCTGAAACTGTTGTGAATTTGGGGTTGAGGCATTAATTATTGCCTAAACATAAATCCGTACGACCTGGGTGTATTTTAGGTTATGTGGAAGTGTTCAAACACCATTTTGAATAAAAACCTCTTTCATATTTCCCTAGAGATGTGTCAATGTATGAAAGCCCCAAATTAGTGCAGGCATGTTGGTGCAGGCAGAGCTAGTGCAGGCACAACTGGTATAGGAACTGCTACTATAGGAATGCTAGCACCTACCACAAAAGAGTCTGACATTAATGACATTTTCACATTAAATTAACAAAACAAGAAGAGTTCATAGATTAATAACTATTAGCTCTAAATGCCTCTAAATGATGACTTAATAATGCTCACTATTAAAGATAAATTTCCTATTCCTGTCATTGATGAATTGTTGGATGAATTACATGGAGAAATTTACTTCACCAAGTTGGATCTTCATTTAGGATATCTTCAAATTAGAATGAATACTAAATACATTCTGAAAACAACATTCAAAACTCATGAGGGTCATTATGAATTTTTGGTCTTGCCTTTTGGCCTTACTAATGTGCCTTCCACATTTCAAGGTTTGATGAATTCCATTTTCAAACCCTTTCTTATAAAAATTGTTTTATTATTTTTTGATGATATATTAATATACAACAAGTCCTAGAAGGATCATGTTCAACATTTTGATAGGGTGCTCAAACTATTGGAGGACAAACAATTATATGCAAAGCCTTCCAAATGTTTCTTTGGAGTATAGGAGGTGGAATATTTGGGTCATATTGTATCTCATGAGGGTGTTAAGGTAAACCCTAAAAAAATTAAATCCATTAAGGAATGGAAAATCCCCACAAGCATAAATCATCTTCGAGGATTTCTTGGGTTGAAAAGGTATTATCGCAAGTTTGTTAAGAATTATGGGAGAATAACATCACCTCTAACAACATTACTAAATAAAGATGCATTTTCCTGGACTCTAGAAGAAACTAAGGCCTTTGAACATCTTAAAGAGACAATGTGTCAAGCATCGGTATTAGTTATGCCAGACTTCACAAAAGCTTTTATTGTGGAGTGTGGTGCTTTAAGAAATGGAGTTGGTGTTATTTTAATGCAAGAAGGAATACCCATTGCTTTTGAAAGTCATCCAATCAAAGGAAAGTATTTACACAAACCTATTTATGGGAAGGAAATGTTGGCAATACTATATGCACTAAATAAATGACGACCTTACCTAATAGGAAGACACTTCAAGGTAAAAACGAATCATGATAGTCTTAAATAATCCTTGGAACAAAGATTATTTTCAGAAGAGGAACAAAAATGGGTCACAAAAATGTTGGGTTATGACTTTGAAATCATCTGCAAAAAAGGGAAGAAAAATGTTGTTGCAGATGCACTCTCAAGAAAGGATGAGGATGTGGAAGCATTTCTTTGTGCCAATTCTATTATCCAACCTGATTGGATAACCAAAGCAAGGGATGAATAAAAGAATGACGAAGATTTGTGGTCATTCATTCAAAAGTTGCAGTAAGATCCCAATACATCTGATACATTTAGTTAGAAAAAATATTCATTATGGTACAAATATTGTTTATATGTTTGTAATAATTCTCAATTCAAGAAAAACATTCTTTTGGAATTACACACCTCCCCTTTAGTAGGGTACTCCAATTTTTAAAAAGTTACCACAAGGTTAAGAAGGATTTTTTTTGGGATGGTCTTAAATATGATATTTAGAAGTTTGTGGAAAAATGTTTGGTTTGCCAAAAAAATGAAGTTGAGACAATTAAGACCCCAGGACTATTACAACCTTTACTCATTTCAAATCAACATTGGGAGGAGCTCCGAATGGATTTTATCACAGGTTTAACCAAGTCTAAAGGAAATCATGTCATCATGGTGGTAGATAATAATCTTACCAAGTTGTTGAGGATCAAAAATGTCTACCTCAACATTGGGGGATAACCACTCGGTCCGGACCTTAAAACAACTCCTTTTCCGTTTGGAGTAGTGGCTCCAACTGATTTAACTAGGTCCAGTTACCTTCTCCCTATTGCTATTGGTTTATGATGTATCTTTAACTACCAATAGACAGGGATATCAGATCACTTCTTCTTGTTGATCAGGCAAGAGAATGACCCCTAAGCTGATTTGGGTTCACCCAAGCCACAACTAAAGTTTTTCCTCTTTGAGAAAAGGACTTAAAATAATGTAGAACTGAATCTAAATGCAAGCTTATTCTGTAATGCAAGCAAAAGAAACCATTTTAATCCTATCTCAATTAGGCAGATATAGATCTAACCCAACCAAGAGCAAGATAATTAAATGATAAGGATTTAAATATCTCTGGCTTTTAGTTAATATCAAGCTAACGAAGTAGTTCAATTAACTAAAATTTGTCAATACCAAAACACATCCTATGGAGATCTCTTAACTGAAATAATAAACCAACAACATTCTAGGAAGTAATTCACCAAAATGATATTGATTATCAAATCAGTAAATCCAATCATTAAACAATAATATGTAGAAATAGTTCACAACACATTACTATTTAATAAATCAGTTTTATAAGATAGATTTCTAAGTAAATACTTACTCATAAATTAGAATTTAATCCATAAGAACAGAGATGCATAATAACAATATTGAGACAAATTACCCAAATCAACACAAGTGCAATAACAATATTGAAACAGTAGTATTTGAAATACCAATTTATTGCATCCATTTCTCTGAACTTGGTCTCCAATAGTCCTTTACATTGTTTTAACTTTTGTTTTCAAAACTAGAGCCACAATAGTGCAAACTCTGCCCCTCATACATAATTCAAGATACAAAGGAAAAATCCTCACTAATCCTCAGATCTGAAATTTTCTCTCCTCCCTCCTACAACTCTAAATTCTTATTACAAAGGTGTTTTTAAAGTATAAAATTGCAAAGGAGAGCAGCCCTTCATTACATTCTGCAATCTTCCATTTATAATATTTCCAAAAGTATTTTGAGAGGAGAGTTTGTTGAAGAAAAACCTACCCAATCCAATTTTATTTGCTTCAAAATTCCAATCTTTAATTGTTGGAGCATCATCATTGATTGAGATCTTTTTCTCCGTATCTCTTCTACTGTTTTCCTACAAAAGGAAATCAAAATGAATTAAGATACAACCATAAAATCAAAATATCATTTCTAGCATTAAAATAAATCCAATCAAATTCAATTTAAATAAATAATTGAAAATAAAATATAAGCTCTCTATTGATGCCTGGGATGGTTTAATTGACCAAGAATATCATTGACGAATGGATCTGCATTTAAAAGAGACTTGGACAAATGAAAATGCAGAAATAAAACTCATAAGATTGATTTTTTGTTTTGAAAATTCAGAGCTTGATCTTCTGCCTGATTTTCAACATAATAAATGACCAAAACTGTTAGTGAAACCTCTTCAGAAATGTTCTCCTTGATTTTATCTTTCGAATGAGCCGTTCTAGGCCTCATTTGGCAAAGTAAAACTCAATTTAATGAGCCTCTCCAAAGTTTGATGAGTCAAATCTGGCACAATTCTGGAATTCTGAGGTAAAAAATCATAATTTTTAATTAAAAATTTAATCCTAAATTAGAATTCTAATTATCCTAATAATTAATTCTAATTAATTCTAAAACTAATTATCTACTAAATTATTATTAATTAATCTTAATCTAACTAATTAATATAATTAACTATTTATAAACTAATTAATTACTAAATAATAATTAAATTTTAATTAAATTAAATTAATTAAACTTTATATATTAATTAATTTTAAATTTATTATTTTAAATTAATAAATATTAAAATTAATATTAAAATTAATTAACCTACCTACCTTCATTCACTCATGTATGAATGAAACTTCAAAATAAAACATATGAGTGAAAATTTCAAAATAAAATATATAACCTTATGCAATGCCTTTTGACTTTTTCACGATCACCGATTGGCGTTGGGGGTATGGAGGTATCGGGGTTTCAAAATGATATGTGCCGATTAAAACCTCGGATCCGATCCAAAGCCCTGATGTGAGCGAATTTTTTTTAATTATATACATATTTTATGTATTAAATTTTATAACATTAATTTCAATTTTGGGTTTATTTTTATGAATTTTAATTGCTAAACTACAGTTACTTTGATGTTCTGGATTTTGGAGATTAATATTAATTTGGAAATTGGAGTAAATTTCTAAAATCCCGATGCTTCATGATTTCGTTGTATAAGTGAAAAATAAATGAAAATTGTTAGTAGTAACTAACTAGGGGTTAGTATTTAAAACAAATGCATTATTGAACTAATTTAATTACAAAAATGGAATATTTTACATTTTATGTATTTTTAACCCAGGCAACATAAATGATTAGACTTCAAAGGAGTGTCATTTACAAACCAGTTGACCAAATGAGGCAAAACAAGTATCAATGAGAAGCTTGCCAAAAATCAATTTCAACAAAGGAATCAAAACAAGAATCTAAGGAAAATAAAAAATTAACAAAAGCGTAGGATAATCAACTACATAAAAATCCTAAAAAGTGTTATAGAAAGGGTCCCCATTATTTGAGGTGAACAAGTAGAAAATGGAGGGGTTGTGTTTTACCACAACACAAGTATGCACACTTTTGCGCATTATCTCATCCTTTTAAATCTAGGACAGTTACTACTGCGTTTATGGAAACAATTCAAAAGCTACATGGAAACCCAAAGATTATTGTAAGTGACAAAGATCCCATTTTCACTCGAAATTTTTGGACGAAATTATTTTCTTGTCTTGGTACTCAATTGGCTAATAGATCATCTTATCATCCTCAACCTAACGGGCAAACTGAGATAATGAATAAATGTTTGGAATGGTATATTTGTCTCTTTGTATCTGATAAGAAATCACAATGGGTTAAATAGTTACCTCTAGCTGAATGGTGGTATAACACTTCCTTTCATACTGCAACAAAATGACCCCATTTATGGCACTTTATGGATATCATCCACTATCCATCACATCATCTTTAAGAGAAAATTGTAAGGTTCAAGCAATGGAAGATCACATCAAGCATCAACAACAAGTTCTCCAACTCTTAAAGGATAACCTCACTTTGGTGTAGAATCGAATGAAACAATAAGTAGATCAACATCGCAGTGAAATAAATTTTGATGTAGGTGAAAGGGTATTCTTACCTCTATAACCATATAAACAAATGTCCCTTAAGCAAGCTAATAAGGATAAAAAATTATCACCCAAGCACTATTGTCCTTAAAAGGTGTTGCAAAAAAGATTGGTACTGTGGCATACAAATTGGAGCTACCTACATCTTCTCGAGTACACCTAGTTTTCATGTTTCATACTTAAATAAGGTTATCAGTGATAAGCTCCCAATTCAAATAGTGTTTCCAAAACTTGACAAAGAAAGAAAAATCATATTTGAGCCTAAAGCAGTTACGGAAACAAGAACGTGACAACTATGAAATCAATTAATTTTAGAGTATCTCATTAAGTGGGAGAACTTACCCACTGAATATTTCACATGGAAGGATGAAATTTTATACAGAAGCATCTAAAACTACTCAAACATTGATGACAACACTTTTTTGAACGAGAGGGGCATGTTAGGTCCCTATAATACTTGTGTATTTCCCTTATTGTTATTGTTAGCGTAGCCCCCTATTGTTATTGTTGTGTCCATGTATCCCCCATGTTGTCATTTTTGTGCCTCATAGAAGTCCACTATTGTTATTATTGTGAGCTTACATTATTATTGTTGTGTAGACTCTGATTATATTATGACCCTTTTGACTCCTATATATACCAAGGAAGTCTTATCATATGGATCATCTAAGAATTTTTCATTTATGTAATGTAAGGAGGTTTCCCCCTCGAAGAGACTAAATTTTAAGTCATTGATCTATCTTTTCTTCTATTTTGTGAGCTGGTTGCATAACACAAAAATTGCTCTCTTTCTCAAGATCAAACATGTAACCATATTTGGAGGAATATCCAAGAATCAATTATAGTGCAATAATGGATGGATCAAGACTTGTGTTCTATGTGAGTAGAACATATCATTTTACAAAGTTGGAATCTTTAGTCGAGCATTTCCTTGTCCCCCACTACCCCCTATAGACCGACATACACACTTGTAACGTAGGCTCATCTCCCTTAATAATTCTTGAATCTTAATTTCAATGAGGCTTAGAAATGCAACCCAAGGAAAGCAAGATTTGGAGGCATTTTAGAGACCACATTGGTTCACCCCTTTATCTCCTCGCTAGATACATGGGGCTTAACAAAATTAACACAATTGAAATGAAAGCTCTCAAAAAGGGCCTAAAAATCATAGTCACACAAGGATATTCAAGACTCACTATCAGAGGAGACTCAAAACTTCTTATCACTATGATCTCTAAAATCTTGAATGGCGTTCCTTTATCAAATGTATCCTAATGTTGGAAAATGGAAAATATTTTATATCCAGTAATCTACCAATTCCAAAACCATCCCTATGATCATTCCTTCCCACATTTGATAAAATGGAAACAAAATAGTAGATAAAACTTGCCAATATTGGATGCTCTAAGCTTGCCCATCCACTCTCCTCCATAGTGTATTCCCTCCCTAAACCTCCTCTTAAACGAAAAAGCCATATCCTTAACTCATCACATAACAAATTAGATTCGCATTCATTACTAAGTCTGGTTATTTGTACAAAAGGGAATTTTAGGATATTTGCAGAGGTTTTACATGGGTAACAATACAACTCATGAATTTTCATGATCAATAAAATTTTTGCAATCATATGGAAATCAATGACCAACCATGAATGGTTATCCCATCTACATTCTACATGTTTCACAACGATTTTTATCATAGGAATGCATATGAAGAGAATCGACAATGGATGACCTTGGAAATTCATGTTTAATCTTCTTCTATTGGGCCTCTTTTCTCATTTGACTTGTTGCGGCTCATCGCAATTGCCCTATTCAGTGTTGGACTTCATGGTTTTTTTAACTAGATTAGCTTCACTACCAACCCCACTTCTATGAGGGAAAAGCTAACCCAACCAAGTTGTTTCCTCCTCGTAGATCAAAGTTGGCACTCTTTTGATTGGTTCTATAATTTTCTAGGAATTCATATATTCTTATGGGAACAAACACTTCATTCCTCACACAGGGACAATTTTGTGGCATAACGTCACCCCTAGGTGAGCTCAACTCAAAGCTTGGTGGTCCTTTTGGGCCCAGGTAAGTTGGGATTCTTTTTTTTTTGTAGCTGTCTTACTAATTCTCATTTTGGTTTTCAATATTTTCCTATGTAGGTTTTATGCTGCAAGTTTTCTTAACTATTAGGAAGCTTGGTCAAGAAAATGGGACTTTGTTTGGGACCCTCCACTTTCATTAGATTACATGTGCTTATCTTACGCCTCTGATCCTTTGGTTGGTTGTCATGCCCTAAGAAAATGCAATATTTACGCAAGGAGCAACCTACTATCAGGACAGAGGCCACTTGAGAGCTCAAACTCAAGCTGAGAGCTCAACCACTCGTTATTAGCAATGGACCCCTCAGCCAATTCAAGAAGAAACGAGACAGGTGGAATGAAAGCTCTCCAACATGTGGCGTAATATGAAAAATAATGAGGTGCTAGCTCAAGTTGCAAATCCGGTTCCTAATGTTGGTCATATAAAGTGAAAATACAATCAATATATCTATAGAGTAAACATTTATTAGAAATTCAAGTTCCTCTTGGAAAGAGTGCTTGTAGGTTAAAATGAGTGCAAGGACAGTGTCATTTTGTCTTTAAATCAAATGTAACAACTTTTTATGGCCATGGATCTGTTGACAATCTGAAGACTGCGTACCTGGCCTGACAATCTGAAGACTGCGTACTGCGTACTCCTCGGTAACACTGCTGTTCTTCTTATGGCGAAAATCGCCACTCTGATACGGTGAATTGCCCAGTGGATGGTTATGGGCCCAGCGCCACTCCGATACGGTGAATTGCCCAAACTACAATAAACAGACGGAGTTGGTATTCGATCACTCTGCGGGGGACACAGTGTGTGTGGAGTGCGGATTGAGAATTGTAAATTCTGTCTAGCAGAATTATAAGTTGGAGAATTGTAAATGCGATTTCAATTGTTTTGAATTCGCTCTGAGTGCTTTACACCCATCACCAAAATATCGTAATATTTTTGCAGTGATACATGTACCAGAATTGTGAATATGGTGTTATATATGCTGATTTTTTGAGATATATATGTGGTGATATATGTAGCAGAATTTTAATGATTTCTTTCTCCATAGCAAAATCATTTTTTAAAGCAGCGGAAGTCTTTTAAGAGCAATTTTTTTTCATCAGAAGTATATATCAGCAAAAGTTTTTTATATCAGCAGAAGTAACTTTTTACAGAATGCATTCAATCATCTTTATGATAGGAATAGTTCTCACTGGCAAGGAGAACTATCCTGACTGGTCCCGGATGGTACAACACACCCTCATTTTCAATGAGCTATGGAAAGGAGTGTGTGTCGGAGAAGGAGACAG
>APFE030976887.1:0-28554 GCA_000404065.3 Pinus taeda | reverse complement strand
TATCATTTGATCCGACATCATGTTGAGGCCAAAACAATCCATCTCCGCCATTGTTCCACAAATGAGCAAGTTGCAAACATCTTCACCAAAGCACTTGGAAGAGAAAAGCTTAAAAGATTCAGAACGATGCTTGGACTCACCAACATCCCTTCAGATTAAGGGGGGGAATGTTGACACCTAATCCGAAACGGATGGGTGAACTGGACAGTCATCAAGAAGATGAATTGATCCGTCATGTTTGTATATATAAATATGTATTAGCTAAATGAATAACATATCAGTTTCTCTCGCTCATTCTGGAGTTACCCTGGCCTGACAGGATCATAGGCTTCCAAGGATTTGGAAAATCGGACCCCCTCCTAATCCTTACCATTCTTCAAGTAGCAATAGGCATGTCGAAGCTACGTACTCATAAAAATAGGCATGCATTCCGATCTGCTTCTTTAATTTTTCATTTTCTTTTATGTTCTCTTGTTTCATTTCTATATAGAAGAAAGGCCACTATGAGGAGAGATATAATCCCCCTCTTTTGTATTTTGGAGCCAAAAATTCCTTTTTTTTTTTGTTTTTGATATTTTGGAACAAGTTTTATGTTTGGTCTAATTTCCTTAGTTATAGTCCAACACAAACTTCCTATGCTTAGAATCTAAATTTTTGATATATCTATATCTTATATATATAATATATATATATATATATTATACATAATATTATTATTCAGAATAATCATATCAATAGGCGTGTCTATTTTGGAACACTGTTTTTAGAGTTTTAATTTAATTATCAATGGTAAGGTTTTAACCTCGACACAATATTCTAGAATATTCTTAGTAGTAATACAAATGAAAGGTTGAAATTTAGCTGCAAAATAGTTATGCCCTTTTTCCCATTTCAATTAAATTGGTTAATTTAAAAAAAATGACATATGAACAAGTGTGATATGAAGTGAGTTAATATTTTTTTGACATGAGACCTTGATAAGCCATGGTATGTGGCCATGTTATTGTAACAAAGTCTATATAGAAATTAAAAATCTTCATAGTAAAGTGGGGATAAATTTCCATGGATGATAATTGTGTTCCATATTTTTAAAATGTATGTATGTTTAACTTATATATTGATTCTTTTCATAATTAATAACAATAATAATTTAAAATAAATTATAATTTAGTTAGTTTTTATTATTTTTTAATTTTAGCAATGTGATATGGATTATGCACTGCTTTGGAGTTATTTTGAATAGATGTCTATTGGCCCATACCAACCATTTATGTACAAGTGTGATATAAAATGAGATTTGATTTTTTTGAGCATAGAGATAGATATTCATAAACCATGATATTATAACAAAGCCTATTTACAAATTAAAAGTATCCATTTATTTAGGTGGATAGACATGTATATTTTAGAATAGAACTTCCATAATTTTAATTTAATTAAGAATAATTATTAGAGATATGGTAGGGATTTGACTTCAAAATATTCTAAAATATATTTAGTAACATACACAAATCAATTATTAATATTTATCGCATAAATAGTTATATCATTTTTGCTTCTTTAAATTAAATTAATTAATTAAAAATAATATATGATAGAATTATGAGTTATAATTTTTGGGCATATAGTTTTGATAAACTAATATATTTTATATATTAAGAATCTTCATGAAAAAATCATAACTTTAAATATATGTATGTTTAACCGGTATCATTTTGATAGAATGATATGTATTATGAAATGAGTAGATTAATATTTATCCTACATTCTTGTTTATGAGAATTTGCCCACTCTTAAATTTGTAAAAATGCATTACTATTATAAATCATATTTAAAATTATTACATAATTTTGATTGATAATTCTTCGCTACCAATAAATCGCAAGCTATCCGGCCATAAATGAACGGCGGCCGTATATGCCCACCGTTCGATTTTGCTGACACTGAAATCGAATGGTGGGCATATACAGCCGCCGTTCATTTATGTCCCGATAGCTTGCGAAATATGGCTCGCCAATGTAAACGCTGTTGTGATAAGTGTGGTAGATTGTGGAATTATAAGAATATTTGTGCAATAACTGCAAAGATTGCCCACTAAATTTGTACATTTTCAGTGATTGAAATGGAATCAATATATTGATCGTGATGCTTTTTTAACCACACATTACTCATTAATTTCAACTATTCAATCATGTACGCCTTTACAACAACAACGCTGTACATTGCTTATAAAGTCGGGGTTACACGTTTGCACTACAACACGTCATTTCCTGGGCTACCAAAGATTGTACACTGACCTTATCACAGTTCATTTTTGCCCCCATCATTTCCTCTAATTAAGATATTTGCAGTAGTGACTTTCCCTCTCTGGATCCCATAGTTCCGTGCATCTCTGTCTTTTGGGGTGGAAATCATTGAGAAAATGGGTGAAGTAAAGATTGCTAGGTAAAAAAATGGGTTTTCAAAGTAAAGATTGCTCGGTAAAGAATGGATTTTCAAAATCAAAGTAAAAAAGTTGGAAATTACAAGATTAGATGGGCAGTAATAGGTTTTGGGCAATAATGTATATTTGATTATGGTTAAAACTTTGTGCATGTTGAAAGATTAGATATCATGGAAGGTTAATATTATCATTTAAAAGAAGAAAAATTATGTGCAAGTTGAAAGGTTAGATAGGATGGAAAGTGAATATTATCATTTAAAAGAAGAAAAAACACTTTATAGATTTAATTTAATTAATTTTGTAGAGGTAGTAATATTGATTCATATTTTTTATGGATAGATTTAATTTAATTGATCTCGTAGAGGTAGCAACATTGATTCATATTTTTTCATTAATAAATTTAATAGAATTAAACCTCAGACAATATAAAATTTATGTGTTTATTAAATGTTTTAATATAAAATTTAATTTATAAAATAAATAATTATTATTATTTATTATTATTTTATTTTATTTTTATTTTTATTTTTTTTCTGGGCAAAGACTAAACTATTTATATTAAATAAACTGAAAAAATATTTACAAGAGGTTTTAATCTCTGAGAGTGAGTGAGCAACTCTCTTTCAAAACTGTTCACAAAAAACCCTGTTCCGCTTATTGTAAGGAACATGAGACAAAAAGCTATCAGGGGTAATACACTTCAAAGCAAAGGATAAAGTTATTACAGGCTTGGAATTCTACAAAAATGCAATACATGGTCAAAAATACAGAGCTTATATGCTTGCTTGTCTGGAAATGTCGCCAGCCTCGGTACGTTGCGTCGTGGTTGCCGAACAGATGTAGCTGATCCAAAATGCCAAATTCAAAACACGCATAAACAGAACAGAACATATATATTACCCCCAGACCAGGAGCCGAAGACCTTACCCGCAGAATGGCGATGACTACTTGAGATTTTTGGAACATTGCTCGGCTTCCTTGTCCGAATCTCATTCCCAGGTAACCTCCATCCCTGCCGGGATATCTTCAGGTCTTAGGATTCCTGGCGGCAGTTTGAGGTAAAGGATATTAGCAAAGGAGTTATCAGGCTCCTTGTCCAAGGCTTGCTTCTGGGGAGAAGCCTTCTTGGTGACGTCCATTGCTTGTGGAACCTCAGTAGTTTGCTGAGCAATGTTCATGGTGTCCTTGTCCTTCATGCTTCCAATCTCCTTTAGCACCTCTGCCTGCTCCTCAGAGTGTGCAAAAGTGTTGTCTTCTTCAAGCCTGCTCTAAGATGAAGGAATGTAAGAGCTATCTTCCATTCCCCTCCTCTGTGAAGAGTTGTCCGAGCTAGGCGTCTGTTCCTCGGTTTCCTCCTTCCAGCTTCCCTCCTCCTCTTCTTCTTCAGAGAAAATAACTGTAACAAGCGCTGAGACAATGGGTTTGTTGGTCCTGCGTCTGAATTTGAATTTCGCCGACTGCACAGTATTGCTGATGGCGTATCCTGAGTCTTCCAAACCAATTGAAGTGGGCGAAGCACAAGCAAGGGGAGAAATGCGTCGTGGGCTTTGACTGCCCCTGCCTCCAGAGCTTCCCCTCTGCCCGTAATTGCGACCACGGCGAGGAGTAGCGCGCAGACGAGGAGCCATGGGATGCGAATGGTGCTCTGTCGCCACCTGAAGATTAAACAAAGCCGCAATTGCTTCTCTGTCCACCTCTGAAATGAGAATTTTGAAATAGTTTGCTGGAGAGGTCCCGCTTCCGCGTTGCAGTACCATTACAGTACGAGACCTTTGTTTATTCCTTACCGCAACCTCCCGAGAATGCCATGAGCCAGACTTTGACCCTGTACAGAGCTGAACCTTGAGGGAAGGCTTGCTGCCACCTATGCCTCCCTCCTTCCTTGCCAGTCCGTCACCTCCTTCTGCCTCAGAGCCCCAATTCCCCTCCTGCGCACACAAATAGATCGCCTCGAAAGTTCTGGCAGCCATTCTGTAAATTCCCTCGGAGTTTCCTTGGGACAGAAGCCTAATTGAATAGCATTGAATGCTATTCAATACCACCCTTTCGAACACCATATCAAACCGCCTCTGCATCGGCCCGCTGTCCTCTACGCGTGGCTGGCACATGGCTCCCTTTAATGCATGTTGACACCCGCATCCGGGTAAAATAAATAAATTTTTGATTTGGGTTAATGGAATATTTATTTAATCAAATTCATATACAATATATACTATGAGTATGCAAAAACAATTAAGATGATAAACTGTAAATTAGCAATAATAACAACTATAATAACAAAAAAAATTCTAACCAATAAGATATAAGATCCAATGTAAATTTAATTTTATTTATAAGATTGGTTGACACTCTATTGCATTGCTATTAGACTAGTCATTTAGGATGTAAGTCAATTTTTTTATGTTTATGAAGTCTTCAAAAGGCTTAAATTAACAAAATTGGCAAAATAATTATGAGATATTATTTAAATAAAAAAAAAAATAGCATATAATATTCCAACAATAATAATGATCACAAAACTCACTTGTTAGTCCGAAACGTTGGGTTTACAAAACTCTACTACAGGTCATTCCTCCTCTATCTAAAATAATAATGATTTCTTAGTTGGAAAACTCTACTACAGGTCATTCCTCCTCTATCTAAAATAATAATGATTTCTTAGTTGGATATACTAATACAGGTAGTATTAATTATGGAAAGACTATTTTAGAATGTCTTATCTTGGTTTATGTATAATTTCCTGAACATGCATGAAGTAATATATTTTCACAATCTCATCCATTCAGACTAAGTATGTAACAGTTTGGTTAAGTAAAAGGATGATTTTCCAGAATCAAATCCAATCTATTGGAATAACATATAAGCAATAACTATCTCAAAAAACCATATATCATACTAAAGAAAAAACATATTGATATTAGATATTTTTCATAAAATTTAAAGTTGTAAACCATGGTAATATCTTTTTAGAATTTTATATATAAAAACAAATTAGTGGACATATTTACTAACTAACATTATAATGCCATGATAAGAATGGATACTATTTCATAAAAAAAATAACAAATGATAAAAATAGATACTATTTCATAAAAAAAAGTAGATGATAATATTTTTTGGAATTTTATAATTAAAGAACAAATTGTTTGTAAATTAATGACAAACAATGATAATATCTCTTTGGAATTTTATAAATTTGGAAATTTATAAATTTAAAAACAAATTGATTTTAAATTAATAGATAACCATGATAATATCTCATTAGAATTTTATAAATTACAAAAAAAAATAGTTGGGCGATTCGTATTTTTAAATGAACGTTTAACCAGTCGGATTCCAAAATCTTCACTACGACGTTAAAATACTCGAACAATCTTTGAATTTTTAATATATATATATATAGATAAATGAGATATACATAATATAGATGTATATGAAAAAATAATATTAATGATTGTGTTAAATATATGTTTATACACGTATACTAATACATTGATATAATTATTTATAATTATAAATTTGGTGTATTGATTATGGGGAAACTCCCACTTTTGATAAACACGGAAGTTTTAATTACCAAACAGCTACGTGTCGATTATACGGACGACTCACGAGGAGTTGTAGTGTAGGAGCCACGGTGCACATTCAGAACTGGGAATTGGTGAACGACTTGTTGGGTAAGTGGAAAACAAAAGGACGGTTAGTATGTTGGCAGAATTTATTCTGAAGCTCGAGGTACAACATTAACATGGGACCGTGACAATTTTGCTATGTTATTGGGTATTTAATGTCTAGAAGACAGTGTCTGACAGTACCAGATTCGCTTAGTTAATGCATGAACATGAGTATGTATGTATGTGAATATATAACCCGTAAGTTTCCTACAGGCACTACACCATTCCGACTTAACACTTGTCATAAGTTTCCGGTGGTCACTACACCATTCGGACTTAACACATATCCTATCGCGTAGTTTAACAGAGTGGAAGAGTTGCTTGTAAAGTTATGGAAATTTTTGTTATATTTAGAGAAATTCTGGTAAGGATTTTTGTAAATCTAAGTTATAGTTATTAAACTTTAAAATTTTAGGTGTCCAATACTTTTTTGATGGTGTTGAATCCATTTTCACCATCAAAAACAAGATTCAAACACTGCCTCTACAAGATTTTTTGAAAAAATTTTACTCAAATTCCTGCAACTTTTGACCGTCCCGACAATTCCTCCAACTCCTAAACAACTCCTTATCCTATAATTAAAGCATAAGGTCCACCTACATCTATTAAATACCCCTGTCCTGTAGTTAAAGCATATGGTTCACCTACATCTATTGAATGCCACAGGATTTTGGGCCGTAAATTTTAAAATTCAAATGAAATGTCGGTAGAAGGGACCTTGTGACATAAAATTTTAGGCTTGTCATTCATTATTGAATGACAAGCCATTAATATTTGCCGTGAAGGAGGCCTGGGGCAATGGAAAGGGATTTGTTGACACAGTCGTTGCTGCCCCATCTTGGCTGGCTGGTCGCTGCATGGTTGTACGTTGCTCACCCCTGGACGGTGTTCCAAGACACGTCCATGCCTTTCTCTTTATCTGATTTGCAAATTTTATGTCGAGGTGATGTGTAGGTTTGTATTGCAGAGCATTTTTTTAGATGGAATGACAATTTTATTGTGTTTGGTATCTGTCCATGTTATTGTAACAAAGTCTACATACAAATTAAAAATCTCCATGGTAAAGTGGGGATAATGATAAAAATTTACAGCGATTCTATAATGCGAAACTAAAACTTAATGCCCAAGAGAATATACTTACCTCCAGCCATTTGGTGCTTGCTCACAAGTGAAAACCACTGAAGTTTCCCAAGACAGTGATATCACTTCAAACAATGAAGCACTCCTCCTTTGAATGTTTGACTATAGCTTTATAGGAGCACCCTTACTGCCAATCTCCCCGAGGAAAAATTGTGTTGGTGCAAACAGCGAACACTGCTCTAAATATCAGTGAGAGGGATTTATGTCACTGTTCTGTTCTAAGGCGGACCAACAACAAAAACCATATGCAGGCTCACTCCCCATATCTGAGAAAGTAAGCAACCATCCAAGACGGCTGTAGCAGCAGTGCTAAAAATATAGTAACACAATCTTCACGCAAGCAGAAAATCTGAGGGCACTTTAAGGTACTTCCAGGCTCTGCTCTCTCAACTTGATGGTGTAAAACTGAAAAGGATTGAGATGCAAGCTTGGGGACCAAACAGATAAATATATAGCCAAGCTTCTATCAAGCCTTTGTTGGCTATGTGTCAGGTGTTCCACATATCAAGGTAGAGAACTCCATATGGAGTAATGGACCACTTCAGAAAGCTCCAACAAGAAATTAATCTAACTGCACATAGTTTCCTGAATTAATGGAATCGGTTGGCAGATTGAGCTGATTCAACGAGAGACAATCAGGTGCCGTTATGGGAGATGGAGCTTAACAAATAAATCTCCATAGATGATAATTTTGTTCCATATTTTAAAAATGTATGTATGTTTAACTGATATATTAATTATTTTCATAATTAATAACAATAATAATGTAAAATAAGTTATAATTTAGTTAGCTTTTATGAATTTTTAATTTTAGCAATGTGATATGGATTATGTAATGCTTTGAAGTTATTTTGAATAGATGTCTATGGGTCTTTACAACCATTTATGTACAAGTATGATATAAGATGAGTTTTGATTTATTGAGCATGAGATATTGATAAACCATTATATTGTAACAAAGCCTATTTACAAATTAAAAGTATCCATGTTGAGTCTCTATAGATATACATTTTTTTAATCAATAATAATAAAGTTATAATTTAGTTAGTGTTTATGATTTTTTTAATTTTAACAATTTGAAATGCATTAGGTAGTGTTTTGATGATTATTATTAATTAATGCACATTGATCTTTACTGGCCATTCATTTATGTATATTTTAGACTAGAACTTCCATAATTTTAATTTAATTAAGAATAATTATTAGAGGGATGGTAGAAACCAGACTACTTCCTTTGACTAGGCTACTTTCTTTGGTTCTGGCAATCCGGGAATGCCGGTTCAAAAAAACAATAGCCTGGGGAACTTGTTCTCGTTCCTCTGGTTGGGTTAGCTGTTAAGACTGATCAGAAAAGAGACCAAGTAAAAAGAACTTAGATATATTCATATAATATTTTTAATAACAATACTCAAAGCAAAATGTTATATTTGCCAATACAACTCTCTAAATCAGTTATGCTCATTTTTGAAGATCTTTAAATTAAATTAATTGATTAAAAAATCATGTATATAATTTTGGCATGTAATTTTGATAACCTAAACCTATTTACATATTAAGGATCTTCATGGCAAAATAATATAAAAAATCTATAATTAAAATATGCAATACATTTTAAATATAATGTAATCTTTATTGATATCAAAATTATCTATAATTAATAATGTTATTGCATTTTTAAATATATGAAATGAGTAGATTAATATTTATTATACATTCATGTTTATAAGCATTTACCAAATATTAAATTTTTATAAAAACACTCATCCTATTTTAAATCAAATTAATATAAAATTAAATTACATAATTTTGATTGTTAATAAAAACCCAGTTTTTTTTGTCATTAATAAAACAAGTATGATAAATGTCAAAGATTCAATTACTAGACAGCAATGCCATGGACCCGTTTGTACGTTATTTCATAAACTTCATGCAGATTACACAGACGCGAAGGTTCAGAGTATGAGCAACAGTTCAATTTCAGAATTGTCAATTACTGGTTAGTTGGAAAACAAAGGACGGTAGTTGTGTTTGCAGAATTTATTCAGACCGGAGTCTGGAGTTTCAACATTAATATGGGACTGCAACAACAGTATCTTTGATTCAGCGACAAGACGAGTCCATTAAAACTTCACTGGTATTCAGTTTATATGTGTAAATATTTGGGATTTGATTGAGCTTGGTATAATTTTGCTGATAAGATTTGATTGATTAATAAATAGTTTTCTATATAGAGGATGCTATAGGCATTAATGATTCAGAAATTATTGATAACCAGTTTTTCATTATTAATTTGAAATAATTGATTAAATAAAATAAAAATTATACAAAATATAAATAATTAAATTTATAAAAAGAAAAAATTTAACACTATACCAAAAAAAATTAAATCTGTGTCTATTTATCTTAAATCGCTGTCTGCTCATATTTAAAATATATAATTTAAAATACATATATACTAATTAATATAAATTTGGATTGATAGCAAATTTAGTGGAAGGAGATGAATCCAAGTAATCGTTGAAAATTGGAGTTTCATTGCGAAAAATTGCGTGGGGCAGGAAATTAAAAGTAGTTCAAAGACGTGGAGTTATAAGTGCGGTAGATTGTGGAATTATAAGTGTTGTTAGTTTTAGAATATTTGTGAATCAACTGCAAAGATTGCCCACTAAATTTGTACATTTACAGTGATTGAAATGGAATTAATATATTGAACGTGATTCTGTCTAACCACACATTATTAGTCATTAATTCCGGGTTACACGTTTGCGCTACAACACGTCATTTCGTGGGCTAGCAAAGATGGATCATGGTACACTGACCTTATCACAGTTCTTTTTGGGCCGCATCATGTTCCTTTAATTAATATATTTGGGTGGAAATCATTGACAACTGGGTTAAGTAAAGATTGCTGCGTAAAAAATGGGTTTTCAAAATGGCTGGGCCGCATCATGTTCCTTTAATTAATATATTTGGGTGGAAATCATTGACAAATGGGTTAAGTAAAGATTGCTACGTAAAAAATGGGTTTTCAAAATGGCTGAAATAATATATAGAGGTGCAGTTTATATATATGTTTATGAAAGGTTTTTTTATTACAGAGGAATTGGTAATTAGAGCAATTTCGGTGTAAAATTTGTGTAAAACGGGGTTGATTTTGATCACTATTATTATAATTTTTGGGAATTGCGCTCGCTTCTCTCTACAGCTCCGAGCTAGTCTGGGGATTTGAATTCGTGACCTTGAGTACGGAGCCCACTTTTTAACGAACTTCACAGCATTGTGATTACCAACTCAGCTACTCCAATGGAACTATGTTTATGAAATGCTTTAATAAAAATTCAATATATAGAATAAATAAAAAAATTTATTTGGATTAATAAAATGTTTAAAATGACGATTGTAAATTAGTAACAATTCTAACTATAATAATAAGAAAATTCTAACCAATAAGATATAGAATCCAATGTAAATTCAATTTTATTTAAGAAATTGGTTATTGCATTGCTATTAGGCAAGTCATCTACTATGTAAGTCAAATTTTCCTGTTTATGAAGTTTTCAAAAGACTTACATTGGCAAAAATGGCAAAATAATTATGAAATATTGTTGAAATAATAATATAGTATATAATATTCCAATAATAATAATGATTTCTTAGTTAGATATACTTATACTAATACTAATTTTTAGGTAGTCTTAATTATGGGAAGATTATATTAGAATGTCTTCCATCTCAGTCTCGGTTTATGTGTGATTTCCTAAACATGCACGAAGCAACTTATTTTCACAATCTCATCACAATCTCATCCACTCAATCTGAGTATGTAATAGATTGGTTATGTAGAATATTAGATGATCTTCTAAAACCAAATCTGATATGTTGGGACAAAATATAAGTAATAGCTATCTAAAAAACTATATATTTCGTAATAGAAAAAAAAAAAAACAAATACTACAAAAAAATACATATTGATACTCAATATCATTTTATTAAATTGTAAACGTTATATATAAAAAATAAATATATTTAAAATTTTATATAAGCAGCTCCGATAAAATTAATAGACATGTTTACCAATTAACATTATAATGTATTTTATAAAAAAAAGAGTAATTAACAGTAATATCTCTTTAGAGTTAAATAAATTAAAAAAGCAAATTAGTTAACAAATTTACAAGCTAACATCTCTAGTGAACTGCAGTTTTACACTCTTAAGCTGGCAGTCATTGAAATGGAATGAATGTGAACGTGATTCTCTCTAATACAATACAATCGTGTACGCATTTACTTGTAAATTCTAATTCACAATAGGAGCATGCGTTTGCACGACAAAACAGTAATAGCAAAGGTGGTACAGCGACCATATTCAGAGTTCATTTTTGTGGGCATCGTGCTCATTTCATTAACAAAAATTACGAGGAAACATAGATGACGGCGCCAAAATCATAGCATCATACTCATTTCATAAAATTTACGAGGAAATCCCAAAGACTCTGGTTTGGTTATTAGTTGGGTGATTCGTATTTCTGAATGAATGCTTAACAAGTAGGATTTCAAAATCTTTGCTACGACGTTAAAATACTCGACCAGTATAATTAGTTGATAGAAGTTTTGAATTATATATATATTATATATATATTATATATATATTATTATATAATATAAATATAATAATAAATTAGATATACACATTATTTCATTCAGTCGTATTCTATTTTATTTGTTATGAAAATATATATTAATAATTGTGTTATTATATGTTTATAGATTTATAGGAATATATTAATATAATTATTTATAATTATAAATTTGTTTTATTGATTATGTCAAAATTTTAAGTTTGATAAATGTAATAAATATATAGTTGGTTAATTAACATTCAATGAGTTCAGTTAGGTATTAAATGAGTGGAACTATATATGTGGATTGTTGAATATAAACATATACAGTTCCACTCATTAATACCACTTATACCATTTAATGCCATTTACTTATTTTCAACCTTTTGATAAATACCGTCGTTTTAATTAATAGCCGTGCCGATGATACAGACGACTCACGAGTTTTACCGTGCCGATGATACAGACGACTCACGAGGAGTTGTAGTGTACGAGCCACGGTGCACATTCAGATTCCAGAACTGGCAATTCCGGAACGACAACGACTTTTTTTGTTGGTGGAAAAACAAAAGGACGGTTGGTGTGTTGGCAGAATTTACTCCGAAACTCGAGGTACAACATTAACATGGGACCGTCACGATAGATTTCATTCTGGCGATACGACAATAAGACGAGTGCGTTCAAAATTCCAAGTTATGCTCCTCACATTCGTTTTGCCTTTTTACTTTTTATTTATTTATTAGTGTGTATATATTTTTATATATTCATAATTTTGTTTATATATATTTTTATCATAATAGAGTTTTATTACTATAATTTTTAGTATAGTGTAAGGGTTAGTGTTTTTGTTTTTATCTTTTCTTAAAATGAGTTATAATTTTAAATATTTTTTTTGGTTTTATTAAGGAAAAATGTTATTTTGCCCGTTGAGTTAAATATTATCAAATAGTATTGTTAGGCTTATCAACACTCCACATGATTTGACAAGGAGAGATGAGGGGCTCAACAACTTTCCACTTACTGTACAAAAGAAAAATGAAGCACTAAAGTGAATTCATAAAAGTAAACACGGTCAAAGTTGAGGATAAGAATAAAAAGACCATATAAAACATGCTCAACAAAGTGTTTAGGTTCAATGTGATCACTCCAAGTTATCTATAAAGGTAATGTCATCCATGGAACAAGGGGAGGAAAGTTTATTGTAACAAAGTGTTGTCGCAATACAAACTGTGGGCTTCCTTGTAATAAGCCATAGACATTGTTAGCCTTGACAATGAATTATGGTGAGAGGGAGAACCTGGACCAAGGATTGCAAAGGAGAAATGATTGTAACACCATGGTATAATATAAAAAAATTATTTTCCCCCGAGAAAATCATTTCTCTTTAGTGATTAATGCATTTGATTTTGGCTTTTCATGCTAATGCTAAAGGGTATTGCAAGAAGATGGATTTGATGAATCATTGCTTATGTGTAGGGAGTTAATGCAGGGAGCTCGGGGGCAATGATCTCCAAAAATCTTTCCATCTCAATATACCGAACATCGGCCTTTTGATAGGTCACAAAGCCTCTCTTTCTCACTTATTCCTTTTCTTTACGTGTGCATAATGTTTGGTGAATGAATTTGGAATGCTATTGTTTGTGGTAGGCCCTACGTATGCATGTGGGTATAAAGTACTTTAGTACTATAGAGGGAATATCCATTAACAAAATCTGGTAGGGATGTGTTAGAATGGTAAGCTTCAATTGTATCATTTGTAAAATTCAAATATTTCAAGGGTTATCATTTGTAAAATTCAAATATTTCAAGGGTTTTTTTGTGGCTCTGAATTCATTTATATATTCAAAACTACATTTAGAAAAACTAAAATTCATGATCTTGCCAAAAATTGTATCATTGGATTCTTATAGAAAAGACAAAATGTGTAATAGTTAGATTGCTCATATATATATATATATATATATATATAGAGAGAGAGAGAGAGAGAGAGAGAGAGATGTTCAAGGAAGTGAATCAAGTTACTTGTGATTAGAGAGGGAGGGAACTTTAACCAATTTTAGATATTGTTTTACTATTGTAATATTACCCATGTATGTATTTACACTAATAGTATTAGTCATTCCTTATAAATTCCATTTTTTAGGTAAATTTGACTCATTCATAAAATCATTGTATATAAATTTTAATTGTCAGGTAAATTTTACTTGATTATAGAGTTAAAGTTGTTAGCTATGCAATATATGGTTTTTGCCCATGCTTTTGGTAATATCCCCTTCCTAATCAATGGAGTTGGTGAACCCCGAGCCTATCAGTAGGTTCATGTCTGCTATTGGGTTAAGGTTAGGGAACCTTGAAGGAAATTAATGTATCAATTTGGCAGTGTTTGAAGGTCATTTTATATACTAATCAGGATTACAAGGAGCATGCCTTTTCTAGAATGATTTCAGGATAGTTTTCCAATACTTACCACTTTTAGTAAGTCACTTTCAAGCACCAACTAGGTCAGTAATTATTTCTAGTATTATCAGTGGGTTCAATTTGGATGACTATCTCAGTATTTTGTATAATCCAATGGTTTTAAATAAACTAATGATGAGATATTAATTAATAAAATCAAAGATTTAACTAAATATCATCATTTTAATATTTTAAATAAAGGGGCTATAAGGGCTAGTTATAAAGTGAAAGATGTTTTATTTAAACAAAATACACCATTAATTGGGAGATTAAAAGTGATTTTACTTAGTCTTACATGGCTTGATTAAGAGGGTCGAACTTCTTGGGAGAGTTATAGAAGAAAATTTGTGGAGTTCATTTCATATGTTGGTTTTAATATTTGATATTGCCATTTTCTAGAGGATATTACTTCTTCTTGTCTTGTGAGGGAAAATCTCCTTGTAGGCTACATTCTCCACATTCTTGAGAGATATAATTTGGACAATATCTTGGTGGGTTCACATAGAGATCATAGTTGAGTTGCATTGATGATTTGATATCTATAGCATAGAGAAGATTTGAAGATGTTTGTGGCGGAAAAAAAGGATTTTAGAACTCACTATATTTTCATGCTACAATGTCGTTACTATAGTACATCTGCTACAGTAACATTGTTATAGTGATTTTGCATATTTCAATTCAAAAGAAGACTTGCATTTTCATATTTAATGGGTATGATTGACTGGCGTTTTTAAGGCACTTTGATTCTCTGGGTATTATTCATTTTGATTATATATTGTAATTGCAACTCTAAAAATAAACATGTGTTATATCAGTTTGTGAGTTTTCCTAAATATTGTTATTTTCTGAGTTATTTCATTATTGTGAGTACTATCATTATCAGAAAAATATTCTTCATATATCTTTATTTTATAAACACATTTAAAGAAAAAAACACAAGGGTGTATGTTACAATGGTATCAAAGTTGTGTATCCTACCATCTTGAAGGGTTCAATATGATAATACAATGATATGCTAGGATTTGACCAGCAATCTTATACATACCATTACAATCCTTGTAGAAACAACTGTGCTACAAATTTGGGTGTAGAAAAAAATAGGGCGATTGAGGGACATAATACAAGTAATTGTTATATGCCTTTGTTAGAGGGAAGAAAGTTGCAGAGCAAAGATCCCAAACAAAAAATCAATAGTTGGACCATTTGATATGGTCAATGGCTAGACAATTGGGAGTTAATATTGTTGGTAACGATGAAAATAATGGATACAATGATGGAGGTAATAATGGTTAGGGAGAGAATTTCATACATGGAGGCAATCAAAATTAGCCAACCAAAACCATTATTTTGAGGCCTCTTGTGCCTACCTTCCCACCTAGAGAACTGGCACTAGTTGAAAATGAGCCAAAAGTCATCGATTTTCATAATCAGTTTATGCAATATTGGACACATAGTGTCTTGGATTTTTAGGCTACTACATCATTTAAATATTATATTGATGTCAAGATGAAACATAGACCCCACATAGGTGTTAGAGCACATAATTATGATTTGAATAAGAAAGTGGGAAATTTCAATCTCCCATATTATGTTGGTTTAAAGATGACATTAGCATGAGCTTAGGTTTAGAAGGTTAATACCTATTTCCAAGTCAACCCAGTGCTAAAGGAAGACGCCATCAAATATGCAACTATACACCTTGATGGCATAGTCACCAGTGGTGGAATCATGGGATCATCACCATGGGACAAGACAAGACCACTTCATATGCATATTTTATAGAGAGGTTGATCGAGAGATTTGATAACAAGGATTTGGAGATGCATGTCAAAGAGTTGGCACAAATTAAGATTTGGGGCTCAATTGAAATAGCGGTAAATGTGTTGATCACATATAAGGGAGGAATTTTGGTGCCTTTCCCACAACTTAAGTTAAAGATATTGAGGACATTCATGATGCACCTATGGTTGGTCACATGGTTGTTTTTAAAACCTATAGGAAGATCTACGAGATATTCACATGGAAAGGACTTCATAATGAATTTCTTAAGTATGTTAAAGAGTGTTATATTTGCCATAAAAAAAATGATCATACTTATTTATTTGGTCTACTTCAGCCCCTACCCATGCCTAATCAGGAATGGTAATATATATCTATGAATTTCATTGCAAGGGTACCCAAGGTACTATGTAAAGATAACATCTATGTGGTGGTTGAGAGGTTGACTAAGTTTTCTCACTTCATTTCCATTTCAATGACTTATACAACAACGTAGGTAGCTGAATTGTTTCCAGAGAGATTTTTAGGTTTCAAAACATTCTTAAGAATATTGTTAGTGATAAGGACAAAAAAATCCTAAGTATGTTTTGGAAGGAGCTCTTTAGATTGACTGGGACTCGGCTCACTCTTAGCATCAAATACCACCCATAGATATATGGTCAAATGGAGAGAGTGAAAA
This sequence comes from Pinus taeda, assembly GCA_000404065.3. Lineage (NCBI taxonomy): Eukaryota > Viridiplantae > Streptophyta > Pinopsida > Pinales > Pinaceae > Pinus > Pinus taeda. The sequence continues at coordinate 11,763 of APFE030976887.1, read as the reverse complement.
AAGGGTGGAGGGGCATCTCAAGAACCATGTTTCTGGGCAATAGAGAGCTTGGATCGAATAGTTGCACCTTTGTAACACCCTCCTCCCACATCTACCCAAGAAACCATCTAGCTGGGGTAAGCATGCGTCGAGAGGTATGTATGATATGATTCGACCTCCTAAGTCATGTTAAGGAAGTGGAACTGACAGAAACACACCATACAGACATTCAACATGGACCCTTAGGAATGAATCCAACCTTTCTACCAAGCAACCCCTGGATCCTGCTAAGCTTTTTGGAGCACTTGACCTTTGGACACTCTCATTCTATGGGCATGCCAATGTCCAGGGACCTCTAGACGCTCACACAGGCCTACAAGCCAGCGTCTAGGGACTTTTTTGCAAAGTGCTATGCCAGCGTCCCCGGGATTTGAGCTACTTTTTCAGGCCCAAAGCCCAGGTCACTACCTAGAATAGAATAACATTTTCAAAACAATAAGATATCACATAAATGATAGTGCACAAGCAATTACTTGAATAAGACCTTAACTGAACCCCTACTAGCCATGACAAAAATTTCATCAAACATATCACAATTATGTAATCTACAGGTGTAAATAACATATTTGAGCATAGGGGACTCATACTTGGTTGAGAATCGCTAAGATACATTGATGCCTCAACACTTTGACTGCAATTTCATCTATTAGGTCATAGATACATTGTTCATTCATTTCAAAGTAAAAACATGATGAGAGCCACACATAGCTACTGTCATAATATATATCTATATATCTATCTATAGATATATATATATATATATATATAATATATATATATATATATAATATATATATATATATAGATAGGATAATAGTAATAGAAATACCAATGAAATAATAGCCATATGATCCACATATAAACCAATATAATTCTCATAGAAACTAAAGGAGAAATATCCTCATATTGATGATGAAAAATCCAAACCCAAGATGGGACTTCCACATTCCACCTGACCATAAAATGGTTGAGCAAAATCTCTCTTCAGCCATTCACCCCCATACCATATTCCAAGCATGAATGTGGGATCTTATAGAACACATCAATCCAAAACCATCCAGGGCTTCTAGAGGCCATCCACCTCAACCCATTAAATAGTGATTCCACCTCAAGGTCGGACATCACAAAATCATCATCTGATTGGTCTCTATACAAGCCTTCTAGGGCTTCCAGAGCGTATGTTCCAACCAAGGCTTCCAAGACTAGTAACTCAACCCACAACTGTTGTTGAGATTCTAGAGTGTTTGTCCAACCAAGGCTTCTAGGACTAATAATTCAACCCACCAAGGTCTTCCAGAGCATTTGTCCAACAAAGGCTTCTAGGACTAGTAACTCAACCCAAGTTGTTACAAGGTTTCCAGAGATTTTTTCCAACCATGGCTTCCAGGAACTAATGACTTAACCCAAGCTAAGGGAACATGAAAACCAACAAAAAAACAAGGAAATAAACCCACAATCTCCATGGATATCTAGGAAATGGAAAGGCTAGGAAATCCACTGTCAATCCAGGTAATCCTCCATGCCAGTGAAAGATTATGACCAAAAATCCACATGCATATGCTATGCATGCTAAAAATAGTGAGGAAAATATACATGAAACTTGGTACCTGCAAGAAAATCCCAATGTAGTTGTTGATCTTGATGTCCTTTTGCACTTTCTTGGTCTTCATTTTCCTTATTTCTCCAAAAATTCAAGTATGCCACACCCTCCAAGAGTGCTCTAAGAAAAAATAAGTTTCCAAGAGTATGAGTGAGAGAGAGAATAATGAGAGAGCTCCAAAGATGAACTGAAAAAAGGTTATCAACTGATCCTCAGAAGTCTTTTTATGAATGAAGCCTCTATTTTCTCCATTTTGCATTATTTTCCTTCATTTTCCTCCTCACAAGTAACCTATCACCTTTCACCTCCCTTTTCTACTAATTTCCATTATTTTCATAAATATGCCAAAAATTTCATTTTTCCTTTCCAAATCCTACCATTTCCTTTACCGATTTCCTTAGCCATTAATCAATCACAAGTGATCCCCATGACTAGGAATTTTCCCAACATTCAGCTTGGAATAAGTGTCCCATCAACAATGGTTATTATTTTTCCTTTATTAACTTTTATTACATGTAATTTTCACCAGGGTTATTACAGAACCCTCCCTGTTGGAGGAACACCATCCTTAGTGTTCAACCACACCAATAACCACAAAATTGTTGTAAGCAAAATATACTGTTGATGGAGATTTATAACTTAGATTGATGGAGTATTTACAATGATCAGCGTTCTGAGAAGAAAACCAATATGAAAAAATAGAAAACATATCATAATGACATGACACCCATACCACCTATTAGAGCTTTATAACATAGCTCATGGTGGTATTTACATCCATATACATATGTACATATACCAAACATCATCAAAACATGTACGAAAACATATGCCATAGAAATATTCCAAAACACCATACCAAAACTGCTTTGCCTCAACTGAAAAACAAGGAAGGATACATAGCCCGCGTCTAATACACCATCTTCCATGTAGATTCATTAAGCCCAAAGTTCTTCCATTGCACCTTAACCTGCTTGATTGCTTGGTTCCAAAGCATGAGCACCTTTTTCTACAATATACATTGAAGCTCCGGTTGGAATTCTCCATCTAGTTCCAGCTATAATGGAGACCAGTCAATCACATGATCATCCTCTTCGACATACTTCTTAAGCAGTAACACATGGAAAACATCAGGAATTTCATTGTCGAAGGCAGTGCAAGTCAATATGCTACTGGCCCAATCCTCTCGATGATATTGAAGGGTCCACAAAACTGTGGCGCCATCTTGGCACATGATCCAATCCGTAATGATCCCTTGTTCAATTTGATATGCAAGTACATCTGTTCCCCAACCTAGAACTCCTTGAACAACATGTTCCGGTCTGAATAGCTCTTCTGCCTATCTTGTGCTGCCTTTAGATTTTTATTTATCACCAGCATTTCCTGTTCCATGTCTTCTAACATGTCTGGTGCAATTAACACCTTGTCAACTGGATCTGTCCAACTGTTGGGAGTATTCCAACTCCACCCATACAAGGCCTCAAATGGAATCATCCTCAAATATTCCTGATACCCATTGTTCTTAGAAAATTCCACCAGTGGAAGATACTCTTCCCACCTCTGTTGCTAATGCATCATATACGTCCTCGACATGGCTTCCAATATCTTGCTGACCCTCTCTGTCTGTCCATATATCTGCGGATGATAAGTTGTACTGAAGGCCAAATTTCTATCCAAACCTACAAATATCTCCTTCCAAGACTTGGAAGTGAACTTCGCATCCCTGTCTCGCATGATCTTCTTCGGAACACCATGCAATATAACCACATCTCTAACAAACACTTATACTACATCACTAGCTAATAATGTAGACTTCACTGGAATGAAGTGTACAACCTTTGTCAACCTATACACAATAACAATGATGGAATCATGTTGCCTCAATGTCCTTGGCAAACCTGTGATCACTTCCGATTTCCAATCTGGAATCACAATCGGCTGTAGCAATCCATCTGGATGTTTACACTCTGCCTTCGCACGCTAACAATCAAAACACCTAGACACAAACTCTTCTACATCCCTCTTCAGGTTTAGCCAATAATAAAATCTCGTCACAACGGTCAGTGTCTTTTGATAACCTGGGTGACCCGAATATGGTTTCGCATGAAACAGCCTCAAGATCACCTTCTTGAGCTCACTATTGTCTAGCACATATATCCTATCTCTAAATCAGACCAATGCATCTGTTGTAAGGCAATAGTCCACGTCCTGTGCACATAAACCTATACCTATACATGTACTATCACCTGTACCTATAACAGTACTCTGCTGCAACCTATGCATAATCTCCATATATCTGACATCCTGCTTACCTACGTGCAAGATCCTATCCTGTAAGTCTGTCCCATATGAGCTCATAGCTACTAAGTGATTTACCAATAACCGTGTGTTAAGAGAATCCACCACTCTATTCTCTTTACCTTTGATGTACCTGATCTCAAAATCGAACACACTGATTGTAGCCAACCACCAAACCTACTTACCAATCAGATTCAGTTGGTTAAATAGATACCACAAACCACTGTGATCACTAATCAATGTAAATTTCCTTCCCAAAAGATAGTGTCTCCACATCTTCAATGCATGTATAATCGCTACCAACTCAAGATCATGTGTGGGGCAATTTTTGTCGTGCTTATTCAATTTTCACGACTCATAGCATACCACCTGCCCATCTTGCATAAGGACTCCACCAAGTCCTTTCTTGCAAGAATCTGTGCATACTACAAACTCTTTGTTCGGATCTGCAATATTCAACACTGGTGCATGTGTCAACAACTACTTGAGCTACTCAAAACTAGCCTCACGCTCCTTTGTCCATTTGAAATTATTACCTTTCCTCTGCAAAGATGTGATAGGATAAGCAATCGTTGAGAAGTTCCTAATGAACCTCCTATAATAGCCTGCCAACCCCATGAAAGATCTCACCTCATCTACATTCCTGGGAGCTACCCACTCCATGATGGCCATTATCTTTTCTGGATCTACTGCAATCCCTCCTTGGAGACAACATGCCCTAAGTAATATACCTCAGTCTGAGAGAAACTGCACCTGCTGAGCTTATCATACAACTGATGCTCTGTGAACAATCTCAACAGTGTTGCTAAATTATCAACATGCTCTTCCTCATTTTTAGAATATACCAATATATCATCAATGAACACAATAACAAACTTATGAAAATACAAACGTAACACACTATTCATCAAGCACATAAATGTAGTTGGAGCATTAGTCAAACTAAATGGAACTACAACAAACTCATAATTCCCATACCTGGTCTGAAAGGATGTCTTGTGAATGTCTTCCTCATTGATGCATACTTGATGGTATCCAAATATTAGATCAATCTTCGATAACACAACTGCTCCCTTCAACTGATTGAACAAGTCATTAATTTTCGACAACATATGCCTGTTCTTGATGGTCACTTTGTTCAACTACCTGTAGTCAATGCACAATATGAGAGTACCATATTTCTTCTTCACAAACAATACTGGTGTACCCCATGGTTATACACTTGGCCTAATGTATCCCTTGTAAGTAAGCTCCTCCCTTCCTGCACAGTAAGATCAATTCCCTTCTCCTGCAAACAAAGATGATTTGCATAATACAATCTACTATCTACGAAAAACCAGCCTTCACACCTATGTGACTCCTTCCTTTTACAATGTTCTTTCATGATCATTTTGGCTCTATTCTTTAGAAAACAACATGGGGATTCAATCCCAACTTATATTCATCAATAGAATATCAGTACAACCATTTACCTTTTGAAGGAATGAAGATTTGGCACGAATTTCCCAAATCTGGTTGTTTTCTACAATTATGGAAAGTTTTTTTTAACAAAATGCCTCCAAATAACTCTGCGTATCACCTTAACCATCACGAATTTCAGAAAACTGTTTGGAGGAAATATAGTTTGTTATATTTGCAAAAATAACCTCTCTCAGAATATTGTGGTTCAGATCCATTGCCTCGGAAATCGTGCCTGAAAATCACTGTTTGAAATCTGAGACGCTAAAATTATGGAAAAACAGTTTATTGCCTCAAAGACCATTATGTAACTTTTAGACCATTACAAATTTTAGAAATCGGTTTGAATATTTGTCAACTTTCTATACTGGGTCAACTTTCTATACTAGGACCAAAACATATGTTCCAGAATTTCTCTATTCGCCTTCACCTGCACGGAAATTGAGGTAGAAGTTGGCATTCTGAAACTGTTGTGAATTTGGGGTTGAGGCATTAATTATTGCCTAAGCACAAATCCATACGACCTGGGTGTATCTTAGCTTATGTGGAAGTGTTCAAACACCATTTTGAATAAAAACCTCTTTCATATTTCCTTAGAGACGTGTCAATGTATGAAAGCCCCAAATTAGTGCAGGCATGTTGGTGCAAGCAGAGCTAGTGCAGGCACAACTGGTATAGGAACTGCTACTATAGGAATGCTAGCACCTGCCACAAAAGAGTCTGACATTAATGACATTTTCACATTAAATTAACAAAACAAGAAGAGTTCATAGATCAACAACTGTTAGCTCTAAATGCCTCTAAATGATGACTTGATAATGCTCACTATTAAAGATAAATTTCCCATTCCTGTCATTGATGAATTGTTGGATGAATTACATGGAGAAATTTACTTCACTAAGTTGGATCTTCATTTAGGATATCTTCAAATTAGAATGAATACTAAATACATTCTGAAAACAACATTCAAAACTCATGAGGGTCATTATGAATTTTTGGTCTTGCCTTTTGGCCTTACTAATGCGCCTTCCACATTTCAAGGTTTGATGAATTCCATTTTCAAACCCTTTCTTAGAAAAACTGTTTTATTATTTTTTGATGATATAATAATATACAACAAGTCCTAGAAGGATCATGTTCAACATTTGATAGGGTGCTCAAACTATTGGAGGACAAACAATTATATGCAAAGCCCTCCAAATGTTTCTTTGGAGTATAGGAGGTGGAATATTTGGGTCATATTGTATCTCATGAGGGTGTTAAGGTAAACCCTAAAAATATTAAATCCATTAAGGAATGGAAAATCCCCACAAGCATAAAGCATCTTCGAGGATTTCTTGGGTTGAAAAGGTATTATCGAAAGTTTGTTAAGAATTATGGGAGAATAACATCACCTCTAACAACATTACTAAAGAAAGATGCATTTTCTTGGACTCTAGAAGAAACTAAGGCCTTTGAACATCTTAAAGAGGAAGTGTGCCAAGCATCGGTATTAGCTATGCCAGACTTCACAAAAGCCTTTATTGTGGAGTATGATGCTTTAAGAAATGGAGTTGGTGCTATTTTAATGCAAGAAGGAATACCCTTTGCTTTTGAAAGTCATCCAATCAAAGGAAAGTATTTACACAAACCTATTTATGGGAAGGAAATGTTGGTAATACTATATGCACTAAAGCAATGATGACCTTACCTAATAGGAAGACACTTCAAGGTAGAAACGGATCATGATAGTTTTAAATAATTCTTGGAACAAATATTAATTTCAGAAGAGCAACAAAAATGGGTTACAAAAATGGGTTACAAAAATGTTGGATTATGACTTTGAAATCATTTACAAAAAGGGGAAGAAAAATGTTGTTGCAGATGCACTCTCAAGAAAGGATGAGGATGTGGAAGCATTTCTTTGTGCCAATTTTATTATCTAACCTGATTGGATAACCAAAGCAAGGGATGAATAAAAGAATGATGAAGATGTGTGGTCATTCATTCAAAAGTTACAGAAATATCCCAGTACACCTGATACATTTAGCTGGAAAAAGGATTCATTATGGTACAAATATCGCTTATATGTCTGTAATAATTCCCAATTCAAGAAAAACATTCTTTTGGAATTGCACACCTCCCCTTTAGGAGGGCACTCCGATTTTTAAAAAGTTACCACAAGGTTAAGAAGGATTTTTTTGGGATGGCCTTAAATATGATATTTAGAAGATTGTGGAAAAATGTTTGGTTTGCCAACAAAATAAAGTTGAGACAATTTAAACCCCAGGACTATTACAACCTTTATTCATTCCAAATCAACATTGGGAGGAGGTCCGAATGGATTTTATCACAGGTTTAACCAAGTCTAAAGGAAATAATGTCATCATGGTGGTAGATGATAATCTTACCAAGTTGTTGAGGGTCAAAAATGTCTACCTCGACATTGGGGGATAACCACCCATTCCAGACCTTAAAGCAGCTCCTTTTCCGTTTGGAGTAGTGGCTCCAACTGGTTTAACTAGGTCTAGTTACCTTCTCCCTATTGCCATTGGTTTATGATGTATCTTTCACTACCAATAGACAGGGATATTAGATCACTTCTTCTTGTTGATCAGGCAAGAGAATGACCCCTAAGCTAATTTGGGTTCACCCAAGCCATAACTAAAGTTTTTCCTTTTTGAGAAGAGGACAGAAAATAATGTAGAACTTAATCTAAACGCAAGCTTATTCTATAATGCAAGCAAAAGAAACTATCTTAATCCTATCTCAATTAGGCAGATATAGATCTAACCCAACTAAGAGCAAGATAATTAAATGATAAGGATTTAAATATCTTTGGCTTTTAGTTAATGTCAAGCTAACAAAGTAGTTCAATTAACTAACATTTGTAAATACCAAAACACATCCTATGGAGACCTCTTAACTGAAATAATAAACCAACAATATTCAAGGAAGTAATTCACAAAAATGATATTGATTATCAAATTAGTAAATCCAATCATTAAACAATAATATGCAGAAATAATTCACAACACATTACTATTTAATAAATCAGTTTTATAAGATAAATTTCTAAGTAAATAGTTACTAAGAAATTAGAATTTAATCCATAAGAACAGAGATACATAATAACAATATTGAGACAAATTACTCAAATCAACACAAGTGCACAAACCTAAATAAAATGACACATTCTTGTTATCATAAAAATGAAACTGATATTTGAAACAATAGTATTTGAAATACCAATTTATTGCATCCATTTCTCTGAACTTGGTCTCCAACAGTCCTTTACATTGCTTGAACTTTTGCTTTCAAAACTAGAGCCACAATAGTGCAAACTCTACCCCTCATACATAATTTAAGATACAAAGGAAAAATTCTCACTAATCCTCAGATCTAAGATTTTCTCTCCTCCCTCCTACAACTCTAAATTCTTATTACAAAAGAGTTTTTAGAAGTATAAAATTGCATAGGAGAGCAACCCTTCATTACATTCTACAATCTTCCATTTATAATATTTCCAAAAGTATTTTGAGAGGAGAGTTTGTTGATGAAAAATCTGCCCAATTCAATTTTATTTGCTTCAAAATTCCAATCTTTAATTGTTGGAGCATCATCATTGATTGAGATCCTTTTCTCCATATCTCTTCAACTGTTTTCCTACAAAAAGAAATCAAAATGAATTAAGATGCAACCATAAAATGAAAATATCATTTCTGGCATTAAAACAAATCCAATCAAATTCAATTTAAATAAATAATTCAAAATAAAATATAAGCTCTCTATTGATACTTGGGATGGTTTAATTGACCAAGGATATCATTGACGAATGGATCTGCATTTTGAAGAGGCTTGGACAAATGAAAATGTAGAAATAAAACTTAGAAGATTGATTTTGTTTTGAAAATTCAGAGCTTGATCTTTTGCCTGATTTTCAACCTAATAAATGACCAAATCTGTTAGTGAAACCTCCTCAGAAATGTTCTCCTTGCTTTGATCTTTCGAATGAGCCGTCCTAGGCCTCATTTGGCAAAGTAAAACTTAATTTATGAGCCTCCAAAGTTGATGAGTCAAATCTGGCACAATTCTGGAATTTCTGTTGCTAGGCTAAAAAATCATATTTTTAATTAAAAATTTAATCCTAAATTGAATTCTAATTATCTAATAATTAATTCTAATTAATTCTAAACTAATTATCTAATAAAATATTATTAATTAATCTTAATCTAACTAATTAATATAATTAACTTGTTGAATTGAGGCTTCTGTGATCCATATCAAGTTTAAGAGAAATTCTTCGGCGTAAATCACAAGATAAATCATTTGTCGACGCGTTTCGAACCAACAAGTGTGGTTCATTGTCAGGACAAGTTGAAGAAACAGATCCAGCTTAGCATGTTAAATAGTCTGAGCAGAGACTCCGATGGCTATCTTGACTAACAACTAATTTTGACTTTAGGACTAGAGTCAAGATTTAATGGAAATCAGCTAAATTATGTGAATATATAATAATATAAAATAAACTAAAAAGTGTTAAAGGTTAGTTAGAAAGTTATTAAAAATTATAATTTGTTATTTAAATGGGACTTAAAGTATAAAAATATTATATATAGTATATATAATATATATATATATATATATATATAGTATATATATATATATATATATATATTATATATATATATATTATAAAGATATTATACCAGAGTTAGTTAGGAAAAATTCTTGGAATATACATAAAAATAATAATAGATAAATTTAATTATTGAAAGTTATAAAAGGTCAAAAATTTATTTTCATTTTTAAATAAATAAAATTCAAAATATAAATAAAATAAATAAAACAATTAATAATAATAATAATAATAAATAATCTAATAAATAATAAATAATAATAATAATAATAATAAATAAATATAAATAATAATAAATAATAATAATAATAAATTAAATAAATTAATTACAATAAATAAATCAGTGATCAATATTAAAAAAAAATCATATATATATATATATATATATATATATATACAGAGTCAAAATGAGAGACGCTAGGAGGAAGGACAAGACAAAGTGCCAAGGAAAAACAACGACAAAAAGGGGAACCAACGCAAGCAAGAAAGGGCAAGACTAGGAAGAAAGGGTCGGGATCCAGTAGTTATTGATCTTCCAGCCGTCATCTCTATTGAGATTGCTCGGCCTTCTTTCAATTTCAATAGCTTCCCTGAATTTACGGTGATGGCACTGAGCAACCCTAGCAATAACCTTGGCCTCCTCAATACACACATGATGCTTGGTCTTTTCCGCATGCTCTGCTAACGCTGAAGACTTGGTTGTTCCATGTCTTAGGTCCGCTGCATGCTTGCTAATCCTTTGATGGATGAAGCGCTCTGTTTCCCCAATATAGGGGGTCCCACAAGAACAGGGGATCAAGTAGATACCCTTCATATCTTTAGGATCAATGGGATCTTTCACTGATCTGAGGGATTTGTGAATAGTGTTGAGGGGCCTGATAGTTGAGGGAATATCATACTTCTTAAGAATCTAAGAAATCCTGTCAGTGGTTCCCTGGACATAGGGAAGATGGACCCCTAGCCGGCGCTCTTTAGGTTCTTTTTTTATTAACGAGCTTTTAGAGGCTTTTAGGAATGCTTTCTAACCTAGGCGCCTACTATAGCCATTCTCCATAAAGACATTAAGGAGATGGGATTTCTCTTTATCAAAGCTCTCCCTATCAGAAATCCTCAGGGCTTGAGTAGCGAGTGTGTTAAGAACACCCAACTTTTGAGCAGGGAAATGATGGGAATCGGCATGAAAATACTGCTCAGTATGCATTTTTTTCTGGAATACTGAGTGCGAGAGAGAACCATCATTATTCTTCGATATAAGAATATCCAAGAAAGGAAGGCAACCATTGACCTCTTTTTCCATAAGTGAACTTAATGGCAGAGGATAAACAGTTGAGGTGGTTGAAGAAGAGATCTAACTCCTTCGAGCCACCAGATGACATTAATGTCATCTACATACCTTTTCCACAGCTTGGGAAGGAGACGAGCTGAGGCTAAACTAATTAACTAATTAATACTAAATAATAATTAAATTAAATTAATTAAATTTTATTATATTAATTAATTTTAATTAATAAAATTATTATTTTAAAAATATAATATTAAATTTAATATTAAGATTTAATTAACCTACCTGCTTTCATTCACTCATGTATGAATGGAACTTCAAAATAAAACATATGAGTGAAACTTTCAAAATAAAATATATAACCTTATGTGATGCCTTTTGATTTTTCACGATCAGCGATCGACGTGTGAGGGTATGTCGGGGGTATGGAGGTATCGGGGTTTCAAAATGATATGTGCTGATTAAAAC
>APFE030976883.1:139202-158486 GCA_000404065.3 Pinus taeda | reverse complement strand
TTATAACTATCATAAATACATTTTCTTGAAAATGAGGGCGAATGGAAGATTGTAACTCCTAATTTCAAGGGCTAAATTAACTTTTTTTTAACCTCTCTCTTAAAATAAGATGGGCTAACCTCCATACCTAGATTTTTTATAAAATAAATTTGAGGCGATTTGTAACAATGTACTATGATACAAAATATTCGCCCAATAAAATTATAAAACCCCTTAATTTAGCCCAAGGGAAAAAATTCGCCCCTAAAATTTCCCATGCTTAAAACAAGTGCGACATGAAAGATACACTTTGCGATGACCGTGACGATACTTGTGCAACAGTTCTTAAAACTTTGGGAAGGAGTGCAACAGATGTTTACATGGTTAGATAAACTCATCCACAAAAATATAACCCTTTGAAACCACTAAAATAACCTTCTACACATTAAGTGACAAATGACATACGAAAAGATGACATTTTTCCTTTCTTGAAAAAGGGACTGAAACACTTAAAGAAAACACATGAAATGGAATTCAATGTTTGTGACGAAAAAATGCAAGACCAAGGTAGGCTCTGCAATTTAGTGCGGGCCAAAATTTTGGAGGTTGTTGTAGTAGCGACAACACTTGGTGACACACTGGTATCCCAACTTCTCCATCCTGGTCAACTCACTTTGGCTTCCCCACTCACCCTATGAATAAATGTGGTCCCCTTTGTGCCTTTATCAGATGAATACAAACATAATATTCAGCAACATGACAATATTTCAAATTGGGAAAGGGTAGTGAAGTTCACAAGCTTTATATTTTTAGAGTATAGTTTTTCATCTTTGGTGTTGCTCTACTGTTGGCAGGCCTGAACAGTACCCTGACGAAGTCACTACAAAAACAAAAACATTGCTCCACTGCTAGCAAGCCTTGAGATTACCTTGATGGATTTTCTTTCTTCACCTCCCTGCATAGGAAGCCTTTCTCTTCTTTCGCCTTTATTTATATATTTAAAGAGGATTGTGCATTGAAACTTATTCTTTTTGTGGGCATGAAGAAGGATCTCATCTTATTGAGAGCAGGAGAGGTTTTTCCTTTCGAGAAGCATATAGAGACCTCTTATTTATGCTTTATCATTTATATTTTTCCCCTTTTCCTCATCTACTGATTGGATAAGCATGAGAACTTCAAAACATAAGTACCAAGTGTGGCATAAGGTTTCCAGAATAGACACAAGGATCATGGTTTGACCAAAACTCTCCTTACGAACGAATCATATTTTTCTTTGGAACTTCATTGGCCAAAATACATGACTAAACAAAAATAAGGAGGATGAAAGTTAGCCAATTTTTGTGGTGTCACAAGACTCTTTTCAATTCTGCCACATGCAAATTAGTCAGAAAACACGTTCACAAACATGATGTTTATTTACACAACAAAAACAAAACAAGACCAACAAACAAACAAGAAAGAAAAGAAACTATGTACATAGGGTAGGGCACAACCCTAGATCATCGTTGAAAATAGTGTTTTAAGTCTTGGCCATTAACAAGAAGAGAGTTAATCTTCTCGTCTAGTGATTCCAAATGAAATGTGTGTTGGCTAATTTTTTCGTGTACAGTAAATGGTTTGATCCATAGGAATTGGAACTTAGTGTGTTCATTAGGAGAATTTTGAGGTCTAAAGTGGGCCTCCTAAGGAAATTATAAAATAATAGTGGAAATAATAAAATAAGTTTAGATTATATCATAAAATATTAGAGGGAAAATGAAAAAATTATTTTTCAACTCGTATTTTCAACTTATCTCTCAATGGGTTTACTCAAATTTCGAGCGAAAACACTCATTGGATGCAACATTTGATTCCTCATCCAAGGAGTACCCATGTTAAATACTTTTGATGGACCCTACTACACAAAAAATGAGAAATACATGAAATACGTGATTGCAATCATGTTTTTTCATGTATTTCTCATTTTTCATGTAGCAGGGTGCATCGAAAATATGCAACATGGGTACTCCTTGGATGAGGAATAAAATTTTGCATCCAACGTGTAGTCCCGCTTGAAATTTGAGTAAAAACTTAAGGAGATAAGTTAAAAATACAAGTTGAAAATGTAGTTTTATTATTTTATTATTTTTTAATATTTTTACCCTTTTACTCCAAAAATGGTGAATCATCCCCCATGGTTAACATCATCATCTTGAATCCTATTGGTTCTTATAAAGTTTATTTTCGTTGTACATTTTTCTTAGGAGGCCTATTTTAGACCTCAAAAGTCCCCTAATGTTCCTTTGTCCTCGTGGGATTTATGCCACTTAAATACTAAGTCACCCACACTAAATTAACTCTTCCCAGCAGACTTCTTATTGAACCACCTCTTGCTATGACTATGGTGAAGTGAAATTTTTTCTTTTTCTTCTTTCCTTTCTTCCTGTAGCTTGTGAAGAGTGTTTATCCTATGTGGGCCAATAATGATGGCTTGCCTTGGGATTCTTGTGAAATTTTAAGGGTAGGCAAGTAAATGTTTGGGAGTAGGATGGCTTCTTTTCCATTCACTGGGAATTAAGGAGAGGTTTTTAGAGATGGTTTTGGCATGACTTGGTCATCCCATAAAGTATTCACCAAAGCAGAGTATGAGTTACTCTATTTAGAGAAATGGTATTCTTGATAATGTAGATGAGGTTTTCTGTTTGTAGAATCAGCAACACCATTTCCCTGCAGATAATAGTTTGATGAGTTTTTCAATACAATTCCATTTTCCAATGCAAAATCATATAATTTTTATGATGAGAAATATGTTGCATTGTCAAAAACAAGTGAAGTTAGAACGTCAAACCTAGAAATGATATAATGCTTAAGGAATTTGATGACTTCCTGATCATTCACCTATTTGAATGGAATTTCTTATGCCCATCCTATGAAGTATTTTATGGTAGTGAGGATGTAGTGGTGCTAGTTTAATGAGTGTGGAAAAATTTCACCAATCACATCTAAGCCCCATTGTTGAAATGGTTCTTCCATTGCAATAGCCTACAATGGGGCAGGTGACTTCTTTCCTCTAAGGACACACATTTGAAAGATTGAACACTCGTGGGAATAAGCATGAGCATCTTTGAATAGTGTGGGCCAATAAATTCTTTCCCACATAGCCTTGTTCATAGTTGTGCTACCACAAAGTGTCCTCCGCTGTCCATCGTGGAGATAACACAATACTTTCTCAGAATAATGCGCTTCCAAGCATCTGAGAAAAAATCTATTGTGGTGCTTCCTAAAATCACCCCATGCCCCAATTGATAAGATAATTCTTTTAACCTAAGTTTCCTCTTCTTCCACATGGATAAGTGAGAGGGCAAGGTGTCGTGCTCGAGATATTGGTGCACATATGTGTACCAAGAGTTCACAATGGTAGTGGGGGATGCTTTCTCAACATTGTACATTTCAATTTCATACTTCCAACCAGATGAATCTTATTATTTCACATTTATTTCTTCTGTTGACAGTCAATAAATACCATGGCCCTTGATTGTATGAACTGGCTTGACTTCTGAATCATATTCCTCTAAACTAGTCATCTAGTTCAATCTTCTCTCACCCAACGCTTGCTAAACAAACAAAAATTTGAATGTTGGGTGCAACAAAAAGATAATGCAATGGTTCTTTAAGGGATAAGATCAAAAATGATTTACTGCCTTATAAATTCTATATGCCTTGTTGGCTTAGGGGGTCCTGACCCAGGTTCAAATTTAGTTGCGCCAAACAAATCCATACACTACTAGCCCTTTCGACATCAATCTATGGTGCATAGAATGAAGTTTCACCTGAAGTAGTATGGGGGATGCTGGAACCAAGTTTCCGCACCTAGAGATCAGTGTGATGTCATTTTGGTGACCTAGGTCTGCCTTTGTGCAGACTTCTATGCTCTTGCGGCCTAGTGCTATGACTTCCCTTAATTTGCCTCTAGACCTTTGCAAAGGCCTATGGCTGTGATGAGCCTTGTAAATGGGTAATTATATGGGTTCATTTTACCTCCTAACTTAGTCAAATCAACCATTATCTTATCTTATTACATGATTTTCTAATTATATTTATGCTTATAGAGTGAGTTGATTTAGTTATGATGCCATGAGGTCTAACATGTGTTTAATGCAGATTATTGATGATTTTTGTCTTCAAAGTCAAGGATACAGTGGAAAAATGGTAGCAATAACTCGAAGTGGACAAAGGAGAGGACTTATAGGAGGGAATCCCCCTCACTTATTACTCCCTGCTTCGAATTCCCCTTCATTTAGCTCAAAGTACAGGCAGCCAAGTCATGCATTAGCAGGCAACCGAGCAAGTGGAAGATAATTGATGTTTATCTTGATTTTTGGGAGCCAGGCCTCCCTGATTTTGAGGAAGCTATTGGGAGCTTCATTTCTATAAATAGATAGGCCTAGGGCCTCACTAGGTCAAATTTTTCTTGAATTATTTTCTACAATATTGCTTATGTAACTCTGCTCAACTTCAAGCTTATTATCATGAAAGTTCATGTACTCTTGTTATTTTTTTGAGAATAAAGATGGAATCCTTTTTGAGTTAGCATTAAGTTACCTCATAGGGCTGAAGCTCTTGGGTTAGGGCCTAATCCAAGCAGGCAAGCTCCTCTTTTCTTGTATTTGTATGTTTCATTTCAGTTTGTAGATTAGGTTGCTATTAGATGCATTTCATTTATGGTTAAGAATAGGTTGTTTTTGATGATTCAGTAGTTTGCTTCCATTTGTGTTTTCAATAGCAGATTAAGCAGTGATAAATAAAAGATCCAAAAGGCTAGTATTATTTCCTTGGCCTCTCTTCCTCCATTTGGGACAATGATCTGAGGCAAAGATCCTCTTGCTGCCCCAAAAGCACAAATTTTCCTCCTTCATAGGACTTCTAGTGTTTGCATCTTTCTAATTGGTTCATAGTTTAGTTTGTTTTGCTTCAGAACTTCTTCATCATGATCATTTCCTTATTTGCAATAGTCTTCTTTCATGATTTTCTTTCATGCAATGGTTATCAACATTTTCTTCCATAGATCATAGTTTACTCTAATGCAAAAACTCTGTTTTTTTTAGATGCACTTATTTCCTTGTTTGCTTAATCTCATTGGTTGACTGTCAGTTGTTTATGCGGGAGATAACTTCTAGCAACGGTCCAGCCTATCAACCACTCCATCCTCCATCTAATCCATTCCCTGCAGGTCACCCAAGTCTCCCCTCAATTCTACCTTAGTTTCCTACATTTTCCATAGACTTTCCTCTCTCTCCTTGAGAAAATCCAATCATCTTTCTCTCTCCTAATGATTCTTGGTAGACCCTAGGTGCCTTAACACATCATCCCAACCTTAATCTACCTTTTCCACCCACTCTCACACCTTCAAAACCTTCAAAAATTCTCTCGGCATCCTCTTGTAGACCTCCTGTAGATCCCTTGTGTCCTCCTGTAGATTTTCTTGCAGGCTTTCTTTTGAAGGCTGAGTGTGGGAAAAGCCTCTAGAAGGCCACCTGAGACCTCCTAAGACCCATATACACCATTATACATCTCCTCAAACCCCAAAGTCACCCTTCAACACCACCTATTCACTTCCACCTTCACACACAATAAAATACATGCATGTCAATTTCACATAAAAATACATAAAAATCCAAAAAGTTGTTTCTACTCATTTATTTCTAGAATAGCTTACTTCTAGAAATAGCTTGAGTAGATGTTGTTTAATTCCTTGAGTAGCTAATGGCAGTCATTTCATGGTTTTCATAGTGCTTTCTACAAAAGTAGGATTAGTTGGTTAAGTAGGGTTTGCTAGGTTTACTTTACATTTTAGTCTTTTTCCTTTCTGCAATTAGAGTAGCCTTTGTAGAGTAAGCTTTCCTTTCTTTCATCACATATAGAGCTTCTTCTAGAATCCATAGAAGTTGGCTTGAGATCCTAGTGATCTTGCGCCAACTGACCAAGTGACAGCTTGCAGTAAGAACTAGTACTTATGCATGCAACACTGTCGCTTCCAAGTTTGTAACTACCGGGTTGATAAGAGTAAAGTAGGCAGCCCAGGAGTTGTAGCATTATTGCTACAATACTGGTGCTCACCACTTTTTGGCACCGTTGCTAGGGAAGTGTCAGAGTATTCTGTGATTACTGCTTTCTTCTATTCCCTATTGCAATATTCTGCTAATATTTTAGTTCAGCAAAAGTAGATTAGTCATTTTCTTGCTTTTAATTCTGCATTTCCTTGCTTTCCTTTTCAATTCTGCAAATTTCATTTCAGCAAGAGTAGAATAGTCATTTCCTTTTCCTTCATTTCTACATTGCCTTTCTTTTTTTTTCAATTCTGCAAATTTCACTTCAGCAAGAGTAGACCAGTGATTTCCTTTCCTTTCAAATTCTGCATTTCCTTGCTTTCCTTTTCAATTCTACAAATTTAATTTCAGCAAGTTCATTTCAGTTAGTTGCAAATTTTTTTTTTTTTTCAGCAGGTACTATCAGTGTGGGAAAAATAAACAAAAACCAACTAAAAATATTTCCTTTCATGCCTCGTAGGAATAGAGATAACTCAAGAAAAGTTTTGCCCAACACCCCCACTGCTTCACACAACCAACCTTCTCTCTTCTTCAGTGGTTGCGATCAAGAAGAACCCTTAGGTGAAAAACAAGACATATTTGAAGAAAATATAGGGGAAGAAGAAGAAGTAAACATTCCTTTGAGCCAATGGAAAAAAATAGAAATACTGGGGGAAATACCTTTTCTTCCAACTCATCCATTAAAGGTGAAATTGGAAACATGCTGGAAGACTTCAAGAGTGAGGTGCTGCAGATTCTTGCCATGCAAATGGATACCTTACATATCAAAAGAAAACAAGAGGAAGTAGAGAGGGCTTTGGCCACTTTTTTCCCTAAATGCAATAGGAGGCTTCCCATGAATGAATGCCCATTGAACTCTATAGAGGTTTGTTCAATCTATGAAGAAAATCATTCTACAAACAAGTGCCCATCATTGCCCGGACTTAAAGTTGTATACCAAGGGGATGAAATAGCCACTAAATATATCTATTACATAAACCAAAGGAGGTCGCATGGACCTAGACCATATCAGCAGGGGATGCAAGGGACATCTAAGGCATACTATAACCCCAACCAAGTCATACCCATACCTTCTTGGGGCCCCCTTTCTCATCCTTCCTGGTCCACACCTCCTCCTTGGTCTTTCACATCTCCATATCATGCCCAACCAACCACCCATTCATTTCAACCCTATTCTCAGCCGCAACCTCAGTGGAATGCATCTCATTAGGGGTAGGGGCCCCAATACATCTCTCTTCCCACTCTTCTGCCTCCACCACCTGCCCAACCACAACCCCATCCACATCCATCTCAAATATACACTCCCACTCAACTACCTATACCACCATTTCAAAACCCACACATTGAAGTAGCTCAACCCATTTACAATGCTGAGGTATAACACTTCCAAACAACTCCTCTTGAGCTCAATGGTACTCACCATAGCTCAGGAAGAGTATTGCAAAAAAGAGATTATATTGATATCATTGAAGGACCACATCCAGAAGAAGAAGAGTCAAAAGAGAAGATCAAAGAACCATGGGCTGCACTTGATGGAGAGAAGACATCAAAATCAGAGATCAAGAGAGATCCCTCATGGTTACCATCAAATCCTCCATTTATTCAAGAGAAAAATAAGAAAAAAGAGAAAGATGTGAAGGTCATGGGAGAAGAATACATGAAAAATGATCCAGATCAGTAAAAGGACCAAGGACATCACAACTATATTGAAATATGGTTCCAGGCAGTCACTAAGTTGTAGCATCACTCTCTTCCTCAACTATGCTTGATCCTTTCAAAGTCAAATCATTTGGTCTTTGAAATCTAGGTACATGACAAAGCATACATTTCAAGCCTCCACATCATTTTTTCTATCATCTTGATGTGCAAATGGCTCCACTGGAAGTATTCTTATACTTGAAAGTGATTCTATTTTTCAAGTAGGGTAGGGTAGCAGAAAAAAAAAGTAAGGACTCAAGTGAAAACCTCCATGAGGCGCTTGAATCCCATCATTGGGTTGAAAACCTCTTCTGAGGCGGCCCAGTGATGAAAAAAAAAGAAGAAGAGAGAAATAAGATCCCTGGGTGAAAACCTCCCTTGGAGGTGCCCAAGGTAGGTAATTAGGGTGAAAACCTCTATGAGGCACCCTAGTTGTTTAAAAAAAAAAAACGTGAAAAAAAAAAGAATTTTTTTGTTGCATTGCAGGTTTGTATGAGGACTACAGGGAGTAGAAGAAGGTGCCAAGGGGACCCTGACATTCATACCAGCATCGATCTCATCTTCTCCACACTTTTCTCCATCATTTTCGGCATTTCTTTCACCCCACTGTGCTTCTTTTTCAAAAACTGTGTTTTCTACAAGAGGCTCTGTGTTTTCTACAGGAGGCTCTGTGTTTTCTACAGGAGGCTCTTGTAGGAATTACGGAGAGCTAAAAATGGATACAAAAGGCAGTTTGAGGGACAGGGAAGTTTCATGAAGAACCTATAAACCCTCCTATAGTCTTCAAACCTCATTTCCATCATTTCCAAACCTACATCACACCCCAAGCATCATTTTTCTTCTTATCCAAGAAAAACACAGAAAAAAACAGTTTTTTAGTAAAAGAAGAAAAACCAAAAAAATAAGAGAGGAAGCAACACCATCCACCCATCATTCTCGAGCTTCTACCACTCCTTTTTCCTTATTTTCCTAAAAAATTGCAGGCTACTCTGTTTTACTATAGGATACATAAATACATGGAGAAGAAATTTGTTTTCTCGATAACTTGAAAATCATGCATCCATTTAAAAAATTGTTTCAAGAGGAGGTGCATATGGATGATGGTAACATGCTCAAACAATTTCAATGAATTCCAGTGCACGGTTACCAAGAAATTGGCCTCCATCACCTTCAGCGATTTTTGCATTTTCTCAATATTCGTGCATCCATATAAAAAACTGTTTCATGGGGAGATGCATATGGATGATGGTAACATGCCCAAGCAATTTCAGTAAATTCCAGTGTACAGTTTCAAATAAATCGATGTCCATCACCTTCAGCCATTCTTGGTTTTTCTCAAGATCTGTGGATCCATTGACAAAATTTTTTCTATGGGTAGGTGCATAATGATGATGGAAACTTGCTTAGAAATTTTAGGTCAATCCAGTCTACCATTTGGGAGATATGGACAAAACAAGTCACTGTCTTGCAAACCCATAGCAGCTAATCCCATTAAAGTCTACCATTAGCAGCATGAGGGTGCAAATCTGAAGATTGAAGCAGACACCTGAAGATTAGATCCAGCCAGAAAGGAACCTACACACATCACAACCATATCTCAACAAGAAGACAAGCATGCATCAAAAGAAATAAGGGCATGTAGCAGAAGGAAAGGCCATAGCACCTCATAGCAAACACATTCAGATCTCAGGTAAGTAACTAACTTGCTCCTCTATTTGCATTGGTATAATCAGAGAGCATGCAACAACAACGAGATGGTTGAGGTTAGTTGGGGTTGAGGTGGCCAGTTAACTTGGTCACCTTTATCCAGTTGACTTCACTCATATGAAGATGTCACCACACGTGCGCTTAGTCAAACTCAAGAGAGATGTCAAGGACATGTAGTGGAGGCAATGGAAACTCTGATGCAATCATGAGAGATGATTACAAAGAAAGGGAAACGATGACAAGCCAAGTGGGGACCAACGGTCCGAATGGGGCCAATGTACACTTTTGCTAGCTCACCCCCATCATCAGAAATATCTAAAAGAAGTAATGAGCACTCCTCCTCGAGCACTCTCACCACCTTTTCCCTCATTCTTTCTTTGTAAACTTAGATGCAGCAAACTCCTTGTCACCCCATAGCCTCGAAACCATCGTTTTCCATCGATCTCACTCATCCTCTTGCTCTTGGTGTTGTCTACAGGAGCACTTACAAGTTCTACGGGAGCACCTACAAGCAGTTCTACAGGAGGGGTAGTGAGTTGTTTTTAAGAAGAAAACATGGGTTTTTTTCTCGATTTATGGCATGAGGAGGTAGGTTCCATGCATACCCACCTTGATTATCAACATATGAAAGAAATGATATCATTTTAAGGAGGAATTGAGTCCATAGAAGAAGAGGAATTACATAAAAAAATTTGCCTGTTTAAAAAAAAAAAAACAAAGTTTTCCTTTGTTCTCCTATTTCTTCAAAATTATTGTCTCCATCTCTACATTTGGTGTTCAAAAGGGGTATAAGGAAAATGATAGGAGGATTCATGAGGAAGGAGACAACTAATTCCACCAGGCTCCATGAATATCCCCAAGTAGTGGCCATATTCACAGGGGCTTCCTCGATGAACCATGAAGAGTTAAGGGCAACTAAAATAAAAGGTTGATCATAAGGGAGCAGAATGAACCATTAATGATTAGAGCTGAGCCATCAGATCCCATGGCTCTCATCAGAAAACACCAGTTGCTTGCCAATAATTATCAAATTTCCCCTAGATATATAAGTGATCAAGCACAAGCCGTTGCACATTTTGAGGACATGGAAAGGTTACTTGGGGATGACTGTGTGCATGCATGTATGAGGAGATGGAACACCTTACCACATAGTCTGAAGATCAGGGAATATCATTCACCAATGAGGATGAAGGAGACACTAAGGAGAGTGCCAATGTACAAGAACTCAATGCAGAGTCTGCAGGTCAGTTCGAATCCCCCACTGTTGCTAGGAATGCTAGAAGGCAGACAAGAAGAAGATGAGAAACAATAGTGGGAAGAGGTAGATAGGAAGGCAAGATTCTATGACAAGGAAGAGGAGACCAAATCAGAAGCATGGGATGCTATGGACGCCACCAGGGCCATAAAAGATGAGGAGATGGACTAAGTTGCTCAGAGGATGAGAAACACATTCAGTAGGGGGTGATGATGAGCCTCATAAATGGGTAATTATATGGGCTCATTTTACCTCCTAACTTAGTCAAATGAACCATTCTCTTAGCTTATTACATGATTTTTTGATTATATTTATGCTTATAGAGTGAGTTGAGTTAGTTATGATGCCATGAGATCTAATATGTGTTTAATGCAGATTAATTATGATTTTTGTGGTCAAAGTCAAGAATACAGTGGAAAAATAATAGCAATAACTCGAAGTGGACAAAGGAGAGGACTTGTAGGAGGGAATCCCTTTCATTTGTTACTCCCCACTTTGAATTCCCCTTCATTCAGCTCAGAGTACAGGTAGCCAAGTCATGCATTAGTAGGCAACTGAGCAAGTGGAGGATAACTGATGTTTATCTCGCTTTTTGGGAGCCAAGCCTCCCTGATTTTGAGCAAGCTATTGGGAGCTTCATTTGTATAAGTAGAGAGGCCTAGGGCCTCACTAGGGTTGAATTTTTGTTGAATTTTTTTTCTGCAGTATTGCTTATTTAACTCTGATCAATATCGAGCTTATTATCTTGACAGTTCATGTAATCTTGTTATTGTTTCGAGAATAAAGATGGAATCCTTTTTGAGTTATCACTGAGTTACCCCAGAGGTCTGAAGCTCTTGGGTTAGGGCCCAATCCAAATAGCCAAGCTCCTCTTTTCTTGTATTTGTATGTTTCATTTCAGTTTGTAGATTAGGTTGCTATTAGACGTATTTCTTTTATGGTTAAGGATATGTTGTTTTTGATGATTCAGTAGTTTGCTTCCATTTGTGTTTTCAATAGCAGGTTAAGCAATGATAAAGAAAAGATCCAAAAGGCTAGCAGCAATGCCTTGGCCTCTCTTCCTCCCTTTGGGACAATGATCTGAGGCAAAGACCCTCTTGCTGCCCCAAAAACACAGATTTTCCTCCTTCATAGGACTTGTAGTGTTTGCAACTTTCTAATTAGTTCATAGTTTAGTTTGCTTTGCTTCAGAACTTCTTCATCATGATCATTTCCTTATTTGCAAAAATCTTCTTTCATGCTTTTCTTTCATGCAATGGTTATCAACATTTTCTTCCATAGATCATAGTTTACTTTGATGCAAAAACTCTGTTTTTTTAGATGCACTTATTTCCTTGCTTGCATAATCTCATTGGTTGACTGTCAGTTTTTTATGCAGCAAATATCTTATAGTAGTAGTCTAGCCTATTAGCCACTCCATCTTCCATCTAATCCATGCCCTACAGGTCATCCAAGTCTCCCCTCAATTCTGCCTTAGTTTCCTGCATTTTCCATCGACTTTCCTCTCTCTCCTTGAGCAAATCCAACCATATTTATCTCTCCTAATGATTCTTAGTAGACCCTAAGTGCCCTAATACATCATCACAACCTTCATCTACCTTTTCCACCCACCCTCACACCTTAAAAACCTTTAAAACGGCTCTTGGGATCCTCCTGTAGACCTCCTGTAGATCCCGTGTGTCCTCCTGTAGATTTTCCTGTAGGCTTTCTTTTGAAGGCCGAGTGTGGGAAAAGCCTCTAGAAGGCCACCCGAGACCTCCTAGGACCCGTATACACCATCCTACATCTCCTCAAACCCCAAAGTCTCCCTTCAACACCAACTATTCGCTTCCACCTTCACACACAATAAAATACATGCATGTCAATTTCACATAAAAATCCAAAAAGATGTTTTTTTCTCATTTACTTCTAGAAATAGCTTGAGTAGATGTTTTTTACTTCCTTGAGTAGGTAATGGTAGTCATTTCATGGTTTTCATAGTGATTTATGCAAAAGTAGGATTAGTTGGTTAAGTAGGGTTTGCTAGGTTTACTTTACATTTCAGTGTTTTTCCTTTCTGCAATTAGAGTAGCCTTTGTAGAGTAAGCTTTCCTTTCTTTCATCACATATAGAGCTTCTTCTAGAATCCATAGAAGTTGGCTTGAGTTCCTAGTGATCTTGCACTAGCTAAACAAGTGACAGCCTACAATAAGAACTAGTACTTGTGCATACAGCACCGTCGCTTCCAAGTTTGTTACGAACTACCCGGTTGATGTAAAGTAGGCAGCCCAGGAGTTGCAGCATTATTGCTGCAATACAGGTGCTCACCAAGCTGACTTTTTTGGACCTTGAACAGGCCAATTATCTACTTGCGTGCATCTTATATTACCCTTAGATCAGTAATTACTCAGAATTACCTAAGTGTTATATAAATTTAACAGAAAGATTTATGATCTTCACGTAATCACTTAACATTAATTGTGTTTATATAACAATACAGATCAAGTAAAGTCCTGCATCAATACATCATTATTTTATAAAACCATTATAACAACATATACCACATTCATACATAATAGAAGTAAAGTGACTAAACACAGAAATTTCTGTAACAATATTCTTTATTGGTATTCAACAAAGGTTTACAAACTAAAAACTTCCATGCAAACTCAACTACAGGGGTTCGTGCACTCATTTGCGGACACTACTCTAGGCCTTTGCACACTCAGTTGCAAAGCCTTTTCCTCCTCTAAGGCTTCTATCTCGATCTTTCTTCTATTGACCCATTCTATTCGTCATATCTTATCGTGCCTTAGACTCTCTAAGACACACCTATTTATACAATCCCATGGTCCGCTAACCATGGGCAGATCTTCAAAAGCCAACTCAAGTTACGTAAAAGAAGGCTAAAACCCTTTTTTACTCTTAACTAGCTACGCACTGTGACTGCAATTTGTGGAGACTTTACATCTTTTTACATCAAAACTTGGGCTTTTGCCCCAAAATTGACCTAGGGGACCCCATTCCAACATGACTACTTATCAATGGTGGGTTATTTGAGTTTAGGTCCTTGAAGGATGACACTCATCAAATATATTGGCTATTATTCTAATCATCCTTTTGAGTAAGCATTGCAGCAAGAGAAGTATCAGAAGTGAAGGTGTAGAGCAAAAAATATTTTCTAAAATATGGACTATATAAAGTGGGTGCTTCTGCAATGGCTTTCTTAATATAGGAGAATGTGTCCTTTTCAATTTTATCCCATTTTTAGATTGCATCCTTCTTCAACATATCCTATATAGATTTAACAATCTGAGCATAATCGAAGATAAACTTGTGGAAGAAATTTATCTTTCCTAGGAAGGATTGCATAGCTTTCTTGTTCACTAGGAAGGGAATCTGTGTAGTGGATTTAAACCTTTCCAAGTCTACTTTAATCCCACTCTTTGTGATAATATGTCCTAAGAGATTACCCTCAGAAATTGCAAAAATTCTCTTTTTGGGACTAAGGGATATCCCATATTTACGACATCACTCGAAAATGTTCTTCAAATGGCACAAGTGGTCAAATCTCTTCTTAGAAAATACCATGACATTGTCAAGATAAACCACTATACTCTACTTGATGAGCCCATGGAATGTGATGTCCAGGGTTTGTTGAAATGTCACATCGACATTGATAGCCCAAATGGAATTCTTCTAAATGCGAACGTGCCCCACTTGGTTATAACCTGGATATCCATCTAAGAAAGAAAACATTTTTGACCCAGATACTATGTGCAGTATCTGCTCCATAGATGACAAAGGGTAGTTATCCTTATCTGAGGTGCGATTCAAGTTGCAGAAATCTACACACATGTGGATTTCCCTAGACTTCTTCCTTACTAGGACCAAATTTGATACCCAGGTAGAATGTTGTTTATATCTGATCTGAGCATCCAACAATTTTCCCAACTCCTTTTGAATCATAGGCTCATGTGTTGGGTTTACCTTTCATTGTTTATGTTGGAATGACTTGGACTCTTCTTTCATTGGAATAACAAGTTGGATTATTCGTGTGTCATAATTTTTGAGCACATCATACTTCCACGCAAAAACATCTTGATATTGTTTGAATAAGTGGATGAAAGATTTTTGCTCTTGTGGTGTACAACAACTACCGAGATTGACAAATTTCAGATCTTTATTTGTTCCAAGATTTATTTGCTTTAGTGACACCATTGAGCTATGGTTATTTGTGTTTACTAGCCCTCAGAAATGATTTTGAAGGTCATACAGCTTCTCAAGTGATACCACGCATTTTAGCATGGGGTTTTCCTTATTTGCGTAGACTGCATACTACAATGCTTTCTCGTGCTCATCTCTGTCGATAGTTTCATCCTTGAATACGCCAGCGTTTGCCATAAAGGACAGTATTTGTTGGTCATCATTAAAAACACATAAGTTAGTTATATTGTTAAGAATGGATGGTTTATAAATAATATCTATAGAAAAACCACCCCTAAGTGGTGACAATCTAGCAGTAGTATTTTCTAATTCATTCATAACTGCATTACACATTGTAGAAACATAAATAATGTTGAAAGCTTGGAAATAAGAAATCAAATGCCATACATCTTGTTGATACCCTTTTAGATGAGGTGATACACAATGTATAGTATCACGTACCTATTTTACAACAATTTATGAGTCACCTACTTCTTTGAGGACTGACACATTGAGGTGAATGGCTCTTTGCAAACCTAGGATGAGTGCTTCGTATTCTGCAGTGTTATTGGTGCAATCAAATTCCAAGCAGTTGGAGATCATATGTTTCCTCTTTTATGTTTCTATTAAAAAAAAACTAGCTCCAGAACCCTCCTACATCTTAGAACCATCAAAATATAATGTTCGAACATCATCTATACAAGGACTATTTGTTGCACTAGTACTATTATTACTACTACTACTAACTGTACAAATTTCATTATCGCTAGTTGGAATAGGAAGGAGTTCCAACTATGTGTCAAATGGGACTAGGGATGGTTGAGCAAGATAGCACCCAAGGTCAGTTTCAAGAAACAAATTACCAAAGATAAGATCTGTGAAAGTCATTGGCTCATCTTTCCCTTCAAAGGGAGTAACCATGTGTTTCATGTACCACTCTAAGTTCACCCATATCTAACTATTTATGCCCTTGTATGGAAGCCACAAATGTGATCGATCCATGGAAAAATACCCCTATAACTTGTTGGATCAGTCTCTACTCAACAATACATGGTATGCTTTTGGAATTTCCACAGTTACTATATTTACACACTAGTTAACTTCATGGTCGGATGATAAGCGAATAAGCACATTTCAGAGTTCACCAATCACATGGACAAGGGTCCTGTCTAGCTTAATGATTTGTGCATATTTTTCATCCCATTGTGCATTTATTTCCTTTGTTATCAATAAATGCATTACATTTATAAATGCATCGTAATCAACTAAGAAATTGTGCACATTCTAATTAAAATTTTTGAATGTTAACAAAAATGGATGGAAAAGTTTGTTTGCATCTAACATTAAAGAGTTAAGTATAAATTTGAGGGAAATAGAGGAAGTATCAAATCCCTTTTGTGAAGAAACTCCATTACTTGAGGCGGACTGTTCAAGTGTGCAGACAAGCAGTTCCCATTGGCTTGCAATCTTTGTCAGTTTGAAGAGTGAAATATCTGTGAGAGCTTTCTTCATCTCGTGAACTATGTTATAGTCCATTTTGGGACACATTGATGAAGTGTCTGGTGGATTTTCTTTATCTTCTACTTCTGGAATGATGGGATTACTTTTGTTGTTCACATAAGTACTTTTGATTATAGTTGTATTGCAAGACTTTCCTTGAGACATCAATTATACTACAGAAACGAAGACAATCCGTCAGATTGGGGAGAAGCAGATGAATGCTGGGAAATCCCCAAGAAAATAGTAGCCAGCTAATAGAAATACATGAAGAAGAATTAGAAGAAAATGAAGAAGAGGAACTAGAAGAGGAAACTGAGCACTCCAGCCAAGAGGAAGGGGACGAAGCAGAACCACCTAGCAGAAGCCCATTACAAAACCCTCTGCAAGAAGACAAATTGACCCAAATTTTGGCCAATATCGGTGAGTATTTCCAACCCCACATCCCACTCAACCCCAATATTGAGGCAAGACAATCACAGGAACGCTCTGCTCATAGTAAGAGTGCATCTAAGGAGATGAGTGATGAGGAAGAAGAAGGAGGACAATCACAGGAACACTCTGCTCACAGTAAGAGTGCATCTGGGGAGATGAGTGATGAGGAGGAAGAAGAAGGACAATCTCAAGAACACTAGGGGCCATCTAGATGGGACTATAGGAGTTGCAGACCTACGTGTTGCAAGCTGATACGATGTCTACTAACTTGGATATCGGCACATCAGAGGCTGCCAAAATGCTGCGCACGAAGGCTTCCAGTGCACTAGTGTTGCTCGATGGAGCACTAACAACAACAAATGAGGCTGACAGGCCCACTGTCAGTGCCTTGAAGGGAGTAGGATTGAACCTAGCAGCGCTCTTGCATGAAGTACTCCACTCCTTGCAAGATGGAGTAATTCAAGAGCTGAGGTCCCACGAGCACCGCACCCTCCAAGTGATCAGTGAACATAAAATCAACAATGAGAAGATGGCCTTACAGAGGGATGTTTCCATCACCACCGAGGTTGAGGTGGCCATCCAAAGAAAGAAGATCATACAGGTCATGGAGGAGACCTATAGAATGGTCCTGGAATTGACCATTCTGGTGGAGGAGCCAGTCAAGGTCCGCATCCATAAATTTGCCACATGAGTGTGTGACACTTGAACGGAGATGGTGTAGGTTCATTTGGAGCTGAACTTCTAGATTACAGAGCTCCAGTTGAGGGCTCATCCTTCAAAACCACTAGAGCTAAAGGAATAGCAGGTGGCCACTATCACAGAAGTAGTTGTGTCAGTGGAGAGTGTAGTAGCAAACTGCATCTAGTTGTTTGAACAATCATTTGAGGTCCTAACTAGCTTACAGGAGGACACAAACATCTAGAGGTTAGAGACAGAAGTGCGGGAACTCCAACAATGCTATGATGAAGTTAAGGTCACAGCACAAACCATCACGCTGACACAGAGGTTAGCCAAGTTGCAAGAATCTAAGCAGCTGAAGGAACAGGTAGATGCAAAACTGCACAAGGAAGAAGTGTTGAAGGCGTGACTAAAGCCCTCGCTGGAGGAATCTTATGAAGCCACTGGCAACATTGAAGGCAAGCTTGTGACTTTTCAAGCAACGCAACAACAGCTTTAGGATGACAGTGCAGGGGAAGTAACTGAGAAGGCAGTCAAAGATATGAAGCAGGCCGCAGATCAGTCCACAGCCGAAGTTGCGATCATCAGAGTCGAGCTAGATGGGCTTCGTGCAAAAATATATGTGCCTAATGAGTGACTTGATGGCAGGTCATGATGTTTGTGTTGGGGGCTTGTTTGGAGTGGGATCCCCCAAGGGTAGTTTTCGGGCTAAAATCCCATGTTTATGTCAAGTTTTTGTAATATTATTGTAAAGACTTTGCATTTTATGTTCACAGAGCATGAAGGTATTATGCGTCACAAATGGAAGTTCGCCCTTAGTTTTGTAAAATAAAGTCGGCTGTAAGAGATCTAACCATGGTCCACAAGCCATGGGATCGTATATAAAGAGCTAAGTGCTAAGTAGTCAGAGGGAGCGCAGAAGTAAGAGAGCCATAGCTTTAGAGCAAGAATTCTAAGTCTTGGGTCATAACATAGGTAAAGGCTCTGCAGTTGAGTGTGTAGAGGCCTAGGGTAGATGTTGTCTTGTCAGGGACTGACCCAGGTTCAGAGGTGATTTAGCCAAACAAATCCCGGTACTACTGGCCCTTTCGGAAATAGTCCACAGAGTGCAGACTGAGGTCTCACTCGAACTAGTTGTTGAAAATAATACTGAGAGGGGGGTGAATCAGTATTATCTAGTCCTTTTACCAAATCTTCCTTATTTACACTTTGAATTATTTTTGCATATCAGTACCATAAAATAATGAGCATGAACAAGAAAAACAGACAGTCACATCAAAGAACACAAGATATAAGGTGGAAACCCAATGTGGGTGAAAACCACCTGCTGCAATATGTCTCTATCTTCTTTCAAATTAGAAACTCCTTTTACAATGGTCTTGTACTGGTGCAGTCCTTTACTAGTACATAGGCTACAACCTACAGAGAGCTACAACTCTCTCTCGTTTTCCAGTCTCTCCTGGAAGGGGGCTACAACCCCCTACTTCTTTTCAAGGACCACTTTTCATAAATTTTCAAACTGGATCCATATACATCAAATGATCATCAGGTACATGTAGATTTCACAGTCAACAGCAGTAACAACACAGAACTAAACCCAAAACACCTTATCAATAGAAAAATTCAGTCAACAGATAGTCATGAGACAGATACACAGCTTTCCTTTCTTTGGCCTGCGTCGCTACGCACTTCACCCTCTGCTTCTCTGCGTATACCCGCAGAGTTCCTTCTGCTGCACTGCGTGACCACGCACTGCTTCTTCTA